>JAJHSJ010001701.1:0-59540 GCA_021015155.1 Magnolia officinalis | reverse complement strand
AACCCTTTTCGTTATAATTTCACAACCTTGATTAGAAAATTTAACATTATGGTTGTTATCGCATATTTGAGATATGCTCAACAGGTTGTGTTTTAAACCTTCAACATATAAAACATTTTTAAATAAGGGAAGTTATAGAGTTGGACCGTACCTTTGCCAATTATCTTGCAGTTGCTACCATCACCAAATGTGACTGACCCCATCAGTCATATCTTTAAGATCGGTGAATAGTGCCTTGTCGCCTGTCATATGTCTGGAGCATCCACTATCTAGGTACCATTTCGAATGGCTTGTATCTTTGAAAGCGTGTGAGCAACCAACCAGCAACCTTAGGAACCCATTTAAGAACTATTTTTTGGGTTTAGGAGAATAATTGTCTTCTTTTGTTTATAGTTGTAAGAGTGACCTACTGAGTTAGATTTTAATAGCTCCTTAAGTAAATCAACAATTTTTCAGCTAGTGGGTTTCGAATCTAATTTTTGAAATTTATATGCTGCTTTTGGGTTTTTGAAAAGTTTTTGTATTTTTAAAAAAAAACTTGACTAGTACCTTTTCCTTTTGAGTTAGAACTCTCTCCTTTCACAAAATTGGAAGGAGTATTTCTATTTAGGAGACGTGTTTTTATAATAGCCCAACCCCGAGATCGATCGCCACATTTCTTGATCCGGATAATAATTTTCTAATTTTGATCACCTTGGGCATATCTCCATGTGTCCTTCAAACTCAGAAGAGAAGATACTTCATTTTTAAGTTTCTCATTTTCAGATTCAAATTTTCAATCAGGGAGGTTTTGAATTCCAGATCACACTTTCATTTTTCAAAACTATCTGAAATTTGAGATTTTTCTAAAAACAAGGGTTTCAAAACATTCTTTGAGTTTAAAAAACTTTTCTTTTTGAAGTTTAAGTTTGACAGCAATTTTACAACTTTCCTTATATAAGGCATTGTAAGCATCTTGAAGATCTTCATCATTTGCATGATCACTATCCAAATTTTCTTCACTTGTTGAATCATCGTGATCTGAAAAAGTAAACTTCGCTAGAGTCATAAGGGCCTTAAGTTCACTGCCCAACTCGGTTTCGAATTTTCTGATTCAGAAGAGGCTTCAGAATCAGACGATTCATCCCGTAGCCAACATACCTTCCTTTTGGATCTGTCCTTTTTAGGACATTTGTTTGCTAAATGTCCATATTCTTGACAGTTGTAACATTGACTATCTTTCAATTTCAATGATTTCCAAGTTTTAGACTTAGGTTTTAGAACGTTTCTTTTCATTTGCCTTTTGAAAGTCGACTCTTTTCTTACTTTTGAAAATCTTAAAACTTTTTTTCGCCAAAAGGGCCATATCATCTTCAGACTTTTCTGAATCTGAATTTTCTTGAGTAATACTTTAAATGACTTCAAAGCAATAAATTTTACTTTTAGGAGCTTTAAAACTTAATTCATAGGTTTGTAAAGAACCAACTAATTCTTCTACCCTCATATTATCCGTATCATGAAGTTCCTGGATTGCGGTTACCTTAGAATTGAACCGTTCAGGAAGAGAGCGTAGTATTTTCGCACACACTTTACTTTCTGGGATCTTATCGCCAAGACCCCATTGAGTTTACAATGTCATTCAATCTAGTGTAAAAGTCCATAAACATTTCATTTTCCTCCATATGAATTTCTTCAAATTTAGTTGTGAGGAGTTGGACTTTAGATTTCTTGACAATTGATGTACCTTCGTGTGTCATTTCTAAATATCCCAGGCTTGCTTTGCAGTATCACAGGATATGATTCTTTTGAACTCATCCGGTGATAGTGCGCAAGTGATTGCATTTAGTGCTTTAGCATTAACCTACTCTCATTTTTCTGAAGTGTGGTCCATTGGAAATACGGTGTAATTTTCATAGATTTTGAACCATCAACTCCAGTTACTTCCATGATAGGAGGATTCCATTCAGTCACTGTGGCTTGCCACACACACTTTCATCCATTGATTTGAGGAAGATCCTCATTCTGGCTTTCCAATAGGCATAGTTGGAGCCATCAAAGGGTGGAGGCCTAGTAACTGAAAGGCTATCAAAATTTGACATCTTTTTTATATAGCTTAGATCATTAGCTCAGGAAATAAATCCAAATAAAAAGCAACAAAAATGAGCTATTAGGCTTTGATACCACTTGAAAGGCCAAGCTATATGTCCTAGAGGGGGGGGGGGGTGAATAGGACTATGCCAAATTTAAAATAAAAAATCAGTGGAATAAAGTAAACCAATAGCCTTACAATTATGAATCAATTCACAATGCTAAATTTAAATCACCTTGATAAATGAGTATTGAGATTTTGATACAAATTCAGTTCTAAGGACAACCTTACACCATAATAAACAAGGGCTTATGGTAGGACAACCTTATTTCTAGAACATCTTTTGGATCAAGGACTCAAATTTAATAGAAGTAAATGAAATAGCAAGGAATTGAAATTAAATGCAGAAGTATAGATCTAATTATTACAACAATCCCCACACTTGCTTGAATGTAAATAGTTACAACATTCACATCCACTTGTACATTCCACACATTGAATGATAAAGATATGAAAATTAAGCAAGCATTCAATCCACAAGACAAAGAGTTATAGTGGTTCGCCTGTGTGTACACCAACTATTTTTCAACAGCCACACAGAAAGCTACTCCACTCCTAATATCCTCACACAGGGGATATTAGCGTTCACTATCAAATAGGTTTTCACAGGTTCACCAAAAACCTTTACAATTGTGTCTTTTTCACTTGGGCTTACACAATTCAAAAACCCCTCTTTTCTGAGTTTTCTGGCTCTCCTCGGATAACCAATACAATGAGATTTTTTCTGGTTCAACCTCAAACAAAACCAATACATGAGATTTTTTCTGGTTCAACCTCAAACAAAACCAATACAATGAGATTTTTCTGTTTTAACCTCAAACAAAACCAAAAGTAAATAAATTTTACAGAATTATAAAATACCTGGATTTCTCCTTTTCGTAGCAGCCCGGTAGAACCAATCGGAGTAGATGATTGAATGTCAAAGTTCAATTTCCAATACTCACATTCATATGGTTCTAAATTCTAATTGATTTTAGATTTTAACTAGTTGGGCGTAGCTATATTTGATTTTGATTCCAAGAAGAAGGAATAAGATAATTCCTCTTTTCAAAAAAAGATTGGAATATAAACAAAATCAAATTAAATAAGCTAGCAAAAAGGAATATTAAATAAGCACAATGTAGCTTAAAATAAACACGGACTTATCTCAGAGTGATCACTTGAAATTTCTTGAATTGAATTGAGATGAAGTGTAAAAACTCTGAATTTCGTGTTCAATTTATAGAAGCAAAAATCGTTCCTACGACTGGTCTTAGAAACCTTCGACTGGTCATAGCTCTAACAGATATTTGAAATATTGAGCGCGATCTTTGAAAGTCGTTCCACGACTGGTCGTGAGTAGCCTACGACTGGTCGTGGGTCACCTACGACTGGTCGTAGATCTCTACGACTGGTCGTAGGACCATAGATTACGTTGTTGGACTTTGAGTCGTAGCTCTACGACTGGTCGTGGACGAGTCGAAGCCACACGTACGACCGGTCGAAGGACCTCCAGGACTGGTCGTGGGTACCAAAAATTCTGAAAAATCTTCAACAACTTAGGACTGGTCGTGGAATTTCTTGGACTAGTCGAACCAATGCTAGGACTGGTCAAACAAGAGCTAGGACTGGTCTTAGAATAGACCAAACTTATGTAAAATAAACATTTGATTTATGTATCCAAAGTGACCTACTTAAAGGGTCAACCTAAGGTCATTCAAACCTGAACCATGTCGTATGGACATTGAACTTCAACCATTCAACGAATGTAGATATTTTGAATCATATCAGGCTTGAGATCTTGAACTTGTTGTAGCTTTAAACTTGAGATCTTCATCAGCATAAAACTACTTCATGCGTTGCTTATTAGTCTTGAAGTCATTTCTTGAGTTGTTCTTTAGACTTGACTTCAACATTGTAGCTTTCTTGAACTTCAAATGTAGCTTCTTGAGACTTCAACATTGTAGCTTCTTGAACTTCAATAATGTAGCTTCTTGAGACTTCAACCGTAGCTTCTTGAACTTCAAATGTCATGAAGTGTTTATGCAGTGTCTTGAATTCAATAAAATCACCATACAGCACAAGACACAGATAGATGTTTTGACACATCAAAATTTGACAACCAAGAAAGCATGAGACCATAACACTTACACATATCCACTATATCAAAAACTTTGAGTATAATGCGGAAAGGGAAACATAAGATGATCTAAAGAACTCTAAAATAATCTGTCACGCGCTCCTGCCTCAGCCCTACTGCGATCCAACGTCGCCTGCACAAAACGGTCATGCATAGGCTTACAAAAGGCTTAGAGGGTGGTGTAAGTGTGTGCGCAAGACAAGTGCCAAGTATACAATATCAGAGTAATGCAGAAATGTGCTGGTAAGTCCATGAATGCTATCAGCTGTACCAAGGTTATGTAATGCAAGGAATGAATGTTATCGGCCATACCAAGGTTATGCGATACAAGGCGTGAATGTTATCGGTCATACCAAGGCCATGCGATGCGTGGCCTACGTAGCCAAATGTCATATGCGAGATGCAATGCAAGCATATCAGTCCCCACCAAGTACATATATCAGTACAGTTCCTCTCTGGATGTCACTGGGGTCTAGTACACGGGACACTGACTGCTGCCTCCTAGCCGCACAGCCTAGCAAGCGAAAGAGACCACATTATCTGCCGGACTAGTAGTCTGTCAATACCTACCCAGCTTGTCATAGTGGATCCATTTGCGAGCTGGTCAAACTCAGCTTAGCTTACAACCCCCTCACTCGGGCGGATAAGGTCACACCCCCTTCCAACCGACCACGGCACAGTAGGAGATGCGGCCTACTGGTATTCGCCACTTGTGCGCTTGTATATCCACTCGGTCTAGACGTTGGAGCATCTACTGTTACCAAAAAGGTTTTGGGACTTTCACCCAATGACATCCTATGTGCCCACAGTGCTAGAGCCATTATTTTCAGTATCCAATCCGGCCATCCACGATGTGTTTGTGGAGGCCACGGCCCTGATGTCGCCATGGCATACAGTGATCATGTCACACAAATGTGAGATGCATTAGTCATACCATCCAGTCATGCATCAATCCAGCGCATACCGCGCGATCATGTGGGGCACTCCATCTCATAAGGAGTCCCGTAAATGTCTCAGTCCAACGACATATGCTATGATCAAACACTCATCATATCAAGCATACATATGATGCGTATGAGCATGAATCATAGAGTTATACTAAGCATGTTGTATGGTAATGAACTATCTTTATAACAAAGATGTGCCTAGACGGCCAACATACAACAAGTGTGGGCCTAACAAAGAGGCTTAAGGAGAGTTACAATGCGGACATTCAACCATCATTGCTCTTACAATGTGGATGTCAAACCATCATTGCTCCCAAAGCATAACTCGCCATAATCATCATTACATACATCATGGTAGAATCACACATCGTAATGGACCTCATATACATCACATTCAGCTCCACACAAAGGCCTCACATACGTCTCATTGGGCCTCACTCATGGTCCTTATATACATCACATTGGGCCTCAACCCCATGGGCCTCAAATACATCACAATGAGCTCTCATTACATTAAGTAGGCCACATTACATGGCCGCACCAATGGGCCTCATATACCCAAGCCCTTTCTCTCATGGAAGTTCATCCTCCAATCGACCCTCATCATTGACATTAAATAAAGTGGATTGGAGAATGAACTTCTGCATTCAAGGATCCTCCAGCTACCATCTTAATTGCAAATCATTAAGGTGGGATGCCTTGAATGCATAAATGATTGGAATCGCTCTATCTCCCTTATAGGAAAATATTCAATAGAGTAGGATTCCATTATAACCTTGACCTAACCCGTCGTCATGTATTGATACATCTTTTGAGTTGCAGTTCAGGGAAGCAGAAGATTCTTCGTCAACAAATGAGGAAGATCTTCCACAACGTGCTGAATGGGACTCATCCGCTTATCTATAAGTTATTAGAGTCCAAAGGACCCTTCTGATCATTCCTTTATAGGATTGGGTCTAAGGTGTTTCTCACCCCTTGTAAGTCCTCTAGGAGGCCTCCGGTGGGAGTGTACGTGGTTGGTACTTTGTGTTGACCCTTGCTCTGTGGAGAGCATAAACGTTAGGTTCCTTGAGTGGATCGTTGGCCAGTGTGCCTAAAATTGGGTACGTTGTGTTGACCCTTGCTCATGGAAGCATAAAAGTGAGGTTCCTTGTGTGGATCCTTGGCTAGTGTGCCTAAAATCGGGTGCTATGTGTTGACTCTTGCTCGTGGGAGCATAAACTGTCAGCCTAGGTGTAAGTTGTACTGGTTAGAGGTGAACCTGATTTAAAACCTCGGGTTTGAGGTGAACTGTGTGAAACCTCCTTAGTGAAATCTGGTACACTCAAGGGTTGAGTGCGATTGTCAAGAATGGAGTAGACAAGTAGTCGAACCATTATAAAAATGACTGTGTTTGAGATTGCTATTGTCTTCCATTACTTATGTGATTTCCTTAAGTATTTTCATATTTGATTATTTGAGATCACATCTCACACACACAGTCATATCCATCATAAACTAATTTGCACATTGTTCATTTCTCAAATAGTTTGTGATTGGATCCTCTACCGGGCTTGGAAGCTAGTAGAGTTACTTTTGAGTAATCCTAATATTTGCTTGCTGTTAGGATTAGAGTGATAGGATTTTAAATTGTTATAAAATTTTATAAAAGTCCTATTCAACCCCTCTAGGACATATTAGCATATTCTTACTTCAACTAAAATGGTCATTACCGCAATTTCCAATTAGAGACAATACAAAATATAATCAATCATCAAAGCAATGGGATAACGCTCGTGAATCTTAGCCTCGCGCTCCCAAGACGCCTCGTCCACACTATGATGACCACACCGAACCTTCACCAAGGGAATGACCTTGGTCCCGAGGACCTGCTCCTTCCGATCAAGGATACGAACTGGCTGCTCAATGTAAGAAATGCCCTCACGAACCTCCAACAGCTGCTAATCAATAACGGGAACGATGTCTGACTCAACACTTTATCAACATAGAGACATGGAAAACATTGTGGACGCCAGACAACTGAGATGGCAAGGCAAGCCGATAGGCCACGGCGCCAACGCACCAGTGATCTCGAAAGGTCCTATGAATCTAGGGGCAAGCTTGCCCTTCACTCCAAAATAAACCACACCCTTCATGGGTTAGACCTTGAGATACACATGGTCCCTAACAGCAAACTCTAAGGACAACACCCACCATCAGCAAAACTCTTCTTTCAATTCTGAGCTATCCACATCCTCTGCCTGATGATGTCGATGACCTCTAATGTTTGTTGTACAATCTCGAGACCTAGGAGATGCCGCTCTCTAACCTCAATCCAACAACTCAGAGATCTGCATGGTTTGCTATATCATACCTCAAAAGAAGTCATTCCAATGGTTGCCTGATAACTTTTGTTGTACGTGAACTCAGCCAATCACAGGTGCTCATCCCAGCGACCCGAGAAGTCAATCAAGCAAGATCTAAGCATATCCTTAAGGATCTGATTGACTCTCTCGGTCTGCCCATCGGTCTGCGGATGATACGTTGTGCCGAGTTGCAAAGGGAACCCCATCACCGTCTGGAAGTTCCTCCAAAACTGAGACATGAACCTCGGGTCTCGGTCAGAAACGATCAAAACTGGAACGCCGTGCAGTCTCACAATCTCATTGATGAATAACCCACAATTCGGTCCAAAGTCCAGGTCGCACGAATCGCAAGGAAATGTGCTGACTTCGTCAGACGATCAACGATAACCCAGATGGCGTCGTGACCACACTGAGTCCTCGGCAAACCTATAATAAAATCGGTGGATACGTGCTTCCACTTCCACAATGGGATGCTCAACAGCTGCAAGGGATTAGAGGGTCTCTGATGATCAGCCTTGACACGCTAGCATGTGTCACACTCGGACACAAAACTGGAAATCTGGTGCTTCATCCTCACCCAAAAATATTAATGCCTCATATCATGATACATCTTCGTCGAGCAAGGGTGGATAGAAAACCGTGATCGATCTGCCTCGGTCATAAGATCTCTGCGCAACTCAGGAATATCCGGGACACATAATCGGCCTCTTAAGCGAAGTCCAGTATCAGAACCAATCTACCAATCTGACTGACTCTCAGATGCTGCCTCTACCCGATAACTCTGTAATGACTCATCTGCCTGCTGAGCTTCGATCACCCTTGCGACAAGAGAGGGTTGAATCGAAAGACTCGATAACTGCATAATAGAATATTGTAAGCCGATCTCGAAGTCGAATACTGTGACGCCCCGGTCACTACTTCATGTGGGCGGGCATACGTGGGCGGGCCCCCAAGTGTGGTTGGCAGGCTACTGTGCTGGGCGAGCTACTGTTGCAGTTGACTGTAGCGTAACTTGTCCCACATCGGAAGAGTTGTCTAGAGTTGTGTGGTTATATGTTGGGTTCCTCCCTTAACAGACTTGACGCATTTTAAATCTGTGAGCTTCGGCAAAGCGGACAATATCATGTGCTGTGAGGGTGTGTAAGACCCGTATCCTAGTTCATACTGTTCCGATGAATCCTGCGATTATTTCCGTTGAAGTCCGCAATCCGTGACCGATAATCGACGTTGCGATCGATCGTAAGTCGTATCCTTTAGATTCGAATCGTTTAATCCGAGACCTGTATCAGTGCGACCGCACCGTCGCTGCGGTTCTAACGCCGCGTCTCATGCGCCAATCCGACGCTTAGATCATAAGATGCGGACCATACATTATAATAACCGTGGACCGCACATTGCGGGACCCACCCATCCCATGTGGCACCAATCCCTAGGTAATTATGAGGGTGATGGATGACATCACCCTAAGCTATAGCCACCCTACACCCCTAGCCTAAGCTATAGCCACCCTACACCCCTAGCCCTCTTACAAGCATTTAATGCTAGCCACCCTCTCTCTCTTACACCACCTACCCACATCCATCACTCACCTCACATCACCCATCACTCACACCTTCACTCACATCTCTCCTTATCTCTCTCTCTCTTTCTCATTTCTCTACAATTCCAAGCAAGGAAAAACCCCACGTTGGAAGCTCTTCCCATGGAGAGAAAATGTATGTGTGAGGCTCACCTTTTCCATTCCAAAACCTCTCATCCTAGCCCTTGATTTCCCATCTCCACCGTCAAAGAGGAGCACAAGAAGGTTGACGTTCCAACGGACCGAAGAAGATCGACGGTGGGTGCTCCTATAGGTGTAGATTCTTGTTTTGATAATGGGCCAAGTGAGGCCTACCGATCAATGGTATGGATCTCATTTTGGACCCTAAATGTGGCCAATGGTCCACTTTGATTTCAAGATCAATCCATGATGGGGCCATTCTCCATGGACCCCATCATGATGTTTACTTTCTTTGCATAACATGGCCATTTAGACCATCCATTTCGGTGGAGAACGGATCTCCACCGTTGATTTTGATCGGTGGGCCCATATGAAATGGGACCCACTTAATGTATGTTGTAGATCATGTAACGGAGGGCCCATAATATCGGGGTCCCTCCATCACCACGTGTGTCCCACTTTCTCTCTCTCTCTCTCTCTTCATTTTTCTTTTCTTGTGATGTTATGATTGTGTGGCCCACTTGAATGGACCCCACAATGGAGCATGTATTGGATCCAAACCATCTAAAGGTGGGGCCCACTTTACATATGTATGGTGACCACACCACATCCCCATGTGGTGGCCCACCTAGGAAGGGCCCACCTCAAAGGCGTTGCATGCCCAAACAAACAAAAAAAAAAAAGAAGAAGAAGAAAAGAGAGTCCAGGGACTCTCTGGACGTTTTAAAACCAAATACAAATATCAGCCTTTTCTAAGGCATTGGAAGTGGGTGCTCATGTAGGCCCCACCTTGATGTATGTAGATGGTCTACGCCGTCCATTCTATTCTCCCACCCATTTTAGGCGTTGAGTCAAAAGATGAGGCTGATCCGATAATCGAGTGGGCCTTACCATAGGAAACAGTGATTTTTGCCGTTAAAACTTTGAAAAATGATTGCTGGGGTCCACGTGGAGCTTGGACCCACATGAAATTTGGTTTGGACGCTTAATTTTGTGGGACACATACAATGGACGGGGTAGATCTGGTTAATGTGGGTCCCACCTAGGGTAACAAAATTCTTTTCATTTGAGAAAAAGGTGGCAGGAACTTGCTGCCATGACGTAACAAAAAAGGGTGGTCCCCATTGGCCCTAGTTGTGGACCCCACCATGATGTATATTTTGTATTCACACCGTCCATGAGGTGGACCACCCCCTGAGGTGGATCCCCTCCAAAAATAAGCTCGATCCAACGCTCCGGTGGCCCACACCAGAGGAAACAGTGTGAATTGAACATATACCATTGAAACCCACTTGGGTCCACAGAAGTTTTGGATCAAGCTGAAATTTGTTTTCACCCTCCATCTGGGTATGCGTGACCTTATGGGCGGGTTGGATGGAAAATAAACATTACGGTGGGCCCCACATGGGACCCACACTGATGCATGTGCCTTGCTGCCACCGTCCAGGCGGACGGTGGAAGCCCACCTTTATGCATGTGTTTGTTCACGCCGTCCAGCAACCTGCTGGACGGCCAGTGGGCCCCACTTTGATGTATGTATGCCATTCAAGCCGTCCATTTGGTGGACCACCTCGTGATGTGGGCCCCCTCCAAATTTCAGGCAAATCCAACGCTCAGGTGGCCCACATCAGAGGGAATAGTGTGAATTGAATGTATACCATTGAAACCCATTTTTGGGTCTGCAGAAGTTTTGGATCAATCCGAAATTTATTTTCCTCTTCATTTCCAGGTCCGTGTGACCTCATGAACGGTTTGGATGGAGTATAAACATTACAGTGGGCCCCACGTGGAGCTCACAGTGATGTATGTGCTTTATTCCCACCGTCCAGGCGGGCGGTGGGAGCCTACCCTGATGCATGTGTTGTAACCCACCGTCCAGTGGACGGTGGGGCCCCTGTGCATGTGTGTGCACGTGTGTGGGTGGGTGCATGCGTGTGTGATGTGAGTATGTGTGTACATATATATATATATATATATATATATATATATATATATATATATGTATGTGTATATATATTATATATAATTTTATGTTATTTCATTTATTATAAGGGATGGTGGACTTTCATGTGGGCCCCACCATGATACTTGTGTTGCATCCAAACAGTCCACCATTTGGCAAGCTTGTATTAAGGCTTGGGGCTAAAAATAAGATAGATCTATTTATCATGTGGACCACACTGTATAGTGACGATTGAACGTCCACCATTAGACCCTTGGGCCACCAAGTTCTTGGTGACCCTATGAACAGATGGTATGAGAAATAAATGTTATGGTGGGCCCTAGGAATTTTAATGGTGGAATTCTTTATCACCACTTACATTGGTGCGGCCCATTGATGTGGCCCATTTGATATGTATACGGCCCACTTGGTATATATAAGGCCCATGTTGTGAGGCCATCTTGTGTATTTGTGGCCATTGTTGAGGCCCACCTTGGTATACATGTAAGGCCCATGTGATTAGGCTCATCTGGATGTATTTGTGGCCCGTTGTTGAGGCCCACCTTGATGTATACATGGCCCATGTGTTTAGGCTCATTCAATGTATTTGTGGCATATGTTACGAGGCCCATTGTGATGTTTCAAAGGCCCATGGGATATGGCCCATTGCAATGTACCTAAGGCCCATTAATGTGGCTCACTTGATTTATATAAGGCCCATATGATGCGGCCCACTTGATGTATCCAAGGCCCATAGGTCGAGGCCCAACGGGAGGTCCTTAGGGTCCATTGCAATGTATGATTTCCCCATGGTTTGTGTAATGATGTTTTATAGCGGGCTATGCCTTGGGAGCAATGTTGGTTTGACGTCCACATTGTAGAATAATGTTGGTTTAATGTCCGCATTATAACTCTCCCTAGGGCCCATTAGTAGACCCACATTTGTTGATAGTTCACCACTTTATAACATGCTTAGTTTAGCTCCATGATTCATACCCATACGCATCATATGTATGCTTGATATGAGTAGTGACTGAGCATAGCATATGCCATTGGGCAGACCACTTAGGGGACTCCTTATGAGGCGGAGTGCCCCACATTATCGCATTGTACGCGCATGGATTGCTGCATGATTTGACGGTGTGATTCATGCATCTCGCATATGTGTGACTTGATCACTGCACGCCCTAGTGACATCAGGGCCGTGGCTCCACAGGCACATCGTGGATGGCCGTATTGGATACCGGAAATACTTTGTTCTAGCATTGTGGGCACTTAGGATGTCCTTGGGTGAAAATCCCAGAACCTTTTTGGTACCAGGAGGTGCTCCAACGTCGAGACCGAGTGGATACACGAGCGCCCGAGTGCCGAATACCAGTAGGCCGCATCTCCCACTGTGTCGTGGTGGGTTGGAAGGGGGTGTGGCCTTATCCGCCTGAGTGAGGGGGCTATAAGCTAGGCTGAGTTTGACCAGCTCGCAAATGTGTCCGCTATCGACGAGCCGGGTAGGTATTGGCAGACTACTGGTCAGGCGGATAGTGTGGTCTCTTCCACTCGCTTGACTGTGCAGCTAGGGAGGAGGCAGTCAGTGTGAGGTGTATTAGACCCCGGTGATATCCAGAGAGGAACTGTACTGATATGTGTACTTATGAGTACTGGCACGCTTGCTTTGCATCTCGCATATGACATTTGGCTACATAGGCCTCTCATCGCATGGTCTTGGTATGACCGACAGCATTCATTCCTTGCATTACATAGCTTTAGTATAGCTGATAGCATTCATGGACTTACCGCATATTTTCGCATTACTCTGATATTGTACACTTGGCACTCGCCTTACACACACTTTCACCACCCTCTAAGCTTTTGTAAGCTTATGCACGATAGATGCGTGCAGGTGGCGTTAGGTTGCAGCAGTGTTGAGCTCGGAGCGTGCAACAGTCTTCTGGAGTTTTCTTTTGGAGTTTTCTTTGATATCATTACATTGTATTTTCCTTCCCGCATTGTACTTAAAAGTTTTTGATATAATGGATATGTGGTGTTGTTGTTTTGTGTCTTGGTTATGCTTGTGGTTATGCTCCATTACAAACAAAAAAAAAATCATACTGAAAATCCTCCTTGTAGGATTCCAGGATCGGAATCTGGCGTATGGGCGTTGGGAGCCGAGAATGGGGTACTACGGAGGCTGTCAGCACCGGATTCGGCGATCGGGAATTGTGTGAGCCCGTTTTCCGAGTTTGGGGTGTGACAGGGTGAGCCTTACAAATGGTATCAGAGCCGAGGACGACTCTGCCCTCGGTGGGGGATAATGTGACGCCCCGGTCATTGCTTCATGTGGGCGAGCACACGTGGGCGGGCACACATGTGGGCGGGCCCCAAAGTGTGGCTGGCAGGCTACTGTATGGCTGGCAGGCTACTGTGCTGGGCGAGCTACTGTTGCAGTTGACTGTAGCGTAACTTGTCCCACATCGGAAGAGTTGTCTAGAGTTGTGGTGGTTATATGTTGGGTTCCTCCCTTAACAGACATGACGCGTTTTAAACCCGTGAGCTTCGGCAAAGCGGACAATATCATGTGCTGTGAGGGTGGGCCTTACAAATACTGACACATCCTCAAGCATCTTTCACTCCTGAATCATCATGTGCGCCACCAGGCCTCGTGGCTGAGGGCATCAGCCACCACGTTCGCCTTGCCCTAGCGGTACTGAAGATCAAAATCATAGTCCTTCAGGAGCTCTATCCAACGCCTCTGCCTCATGTTCAGCTTGGACTGAGAAAATAGATACTTCAAGCTCTTGTTGTTGGCGAAGAGCTCGAACCTAACTCCATAAAGATAGTGCCTCCTCACCTTTAGTGAGAAGACAACTGCTGCCAGCTCCAAATCATGTGTGGAGTAGTTCAGCTCATGGACCTTGAGCTGGCAAGACGCATAAGCCACCAGCTTCCCGTGCTGCATCAGGATAGCACCCAAGCCAACTCATGAGGCATCAGTAAATACAACAAATCCATCACTCCCAGAGGGAAGAGTGAAGATAGGAGCGGACGTGAAGCGATCCTTTAGCTTTACAAATGCCTGCTCACAAGCGTCGCTCCAAACGAACTTAGCACCCTTCCGGGTTAACCTGGTCAACGGGGATATAATACGAGAAAATCCCTCAATAAAACGTCAGTAGTAGCCTGCCAAACCAAAGAAACTATAGATCTCAGACACGTTCATGGGCTGGCCCCACTAACGCATACATCAATCTTCGAGGGGTCCACTGCTACGCCCATCCTCGTCACCACATGACTGAGAACTTCACCTCCTCCTGCCAGACTCGTACTTCTCCAGCTTCGCATAAAGCTGGTGTGCGCAGAGGGTCTACAAAATAATCTCTAAGTGCTACTCATGCTCCTCACGGGTCCTTGAATATATCATAATGTCGTCGATGAACACCACAACAAACTGATCAAGATACAGACGAAAGACCTCATTCATCAACTGTATGAATACTGCAGGCACATTGATCAGTCCGAAGGACATGACCTGGAACTCAAAATGACCGTAGCGCGTCCCGAATGCTGTCTTCGGGATATCCTCCTGACGGACCTGAATCTGATGATAACCGGAATGCAGATCAATCTTCGAAAAGAACTGTGCACCCTGTAACCAATCAAACAAATCATCAATCCTCAGGAGCGGGTACTTGTTCTTAATCGTGACCTTATTGAGCTCGCGGTAGTCCATGTAATGCCTAAACGAGTCATCCTTCTTCACGAAGAGTACCAGCGCTCCTCACGGTGAACTGCTCAGACGGATAAAGCCTAACTCGCGTAACTCGTCTAACTGATTCTGCAGTTCCCACAACTCCAATGGTGTCATACGGTATCGGGCCTTTGAAATAGGCGCGGTATCGGGCACGAGATCAATCTGAAACTTCGGAAAAAACACATCGGAAAAAACACAAACGACCGGTAGCTGGTCGATACTCAAAGCAACTGACTCCTCAATGACACACGATAACAGGAAGGAAAGCTGATCTCCTCTGGGCTTGGCAACAAACTGGAACTGCGGCACGCCAGGTATACAGAACGTGACTGTCCTCGCCGAACAGTCCAACATGGATGGTACTCGGCGAGGCAATCCATGCCCAGGATGACATCAAACTCAGACATCGGTAATGCGAATAGATCAACAGGTAAGAAGATATCCCCAACCAAAATAGGGTAAGACGAGCAAAATCGGCCCAACATTGCAGTCTTTCCTAAGAGAGTTGATACTGACAACCCCTCACAAGCAGACTCCAACGACAAACTGGTCGATCGACAGAAATCCTCGGCCACAAAGGAATATGATGCACCAGAGTCAAACAATACACGCGCTATGCATACAGAAACAGGGAGGGTACCCTTGACGACCCCTCCTGATGACTGAGGGTCCAACTGGGCAACATAAAATCTACCCTGAGCCTGAAGGGGAGGTACATGTCTCCTCTAAGGTATCGGCTACTTCTGCTACTGTTGTGACTACCTGATCTGTTGCCTTTGCTGCTGTGAGAGAGGTCTCGGAGGCTGGTGCTACGGTCACTGCGGCTGCTATGGGGGCTTCTATGGAGGCTGATGCGATGCTCTCAGCTGCTGGTGTTGAGGATGGGGACACTCGTGCCTACGATGTCCAATCATACCACATCCAAAATAAGCACCTGGGAATGGTCTCGGAGGTGGTGCTGGGGGTATCACTAGTGCTCGGAATGTTTAGCGGGTCGCGTGTAGCTGCTGTGGACGATGTTGCTGCTGTTGGGAGCTACCGGATGGCACCTTCCTCTTCTGATCTCCTCTCTGGTCACAGGTCCTGTGAAAACTGGCCCAATCTACCTCGTAGACCTGGGCCCTCTGCACAATCTACTAAAACGTCAGAAGCATGTGTCCGACCACACGGCTCCTGAGGGCAGGAAGCAAGCCGTTCTTGAAACGGCAGGGCTTTCGCCCCTCATCATCGACAAGATACGTCGTAAACCTCAATAGCTCGACGAAACATGCTTCATACTACGACACGGACATGTCCCCCTAGACCAGAGTCTCAAACTCTAATACGCGTTGTTATCAAACATGCTCGGGAAAGAACTTCTGGTCGAACCGGTCAACAAAATCCTCACGGGTCCACTCGAAATTGGCCGCTGCCGTTCGGGCGACTGATCTCCACCAGTGCTGAGCCTCGCCTTGGAGAATAAATACAGCTAACGGGACCCGCTACTGGGTCGTACATCTCATGGTGTGAAAAATCTTCTCCACCTCAGAGTGTCATATCTCTACTACAGTAGGGTCTGACTCGCCCCGGAAACACGGGGGATCGTGTTGTCGAAAGTCTTTGAGAAGGGGGCTCGCGCGTTCTTGTTGTGCTTGGGCTAGCGTAACAGCAGGCCACCTGCCCTGCCCCTGAAGGATAGTGGTCATCGCTTGCAACATCTGCTGAAGCTGATCTGCAGTTACGGGTGATGTCAGGGCTGCGCTAGTCTCAGAAGGGGGAGTGGGCTCAGGTCGCTCTCCTAGGTGGCATGTCCTACAGGAAGGAACAAGGGCCTATCAGCCCTGAGAACTATCGAAGGCACACATGTTAAGGGTCTATGTCAGAAAATAGCTAAGTTACTCAGACTCGGGACCTATCATTCTAAGTTCATAGCAGATATGTGATGTGATCCTCAGATATTCCTAAGTTATGCTCTGATACCAACTTTTGTCATGCCCCAAACTCAAAAACTGGGCTCACAGAATATCAGATCACTGAACGCGGCACTGACAGGCTCCGTAGTGCCCTATTCTCGGTTCCCGGCACCCATATGCCAGATTCTGATCCTGGGATCCTTCAAGGAGGATTTTCAATATGATTTTTTTTTAATGGAGCATAACCACAAGCATAACCAAGTCACAAATTAACATCACCACATATTGAAAAGGCCAAGCTATATGTCCTAGGGGGGGTGGGGGGTGAATAGGACTATGCCAAATTTAAAATAAAATCAGCGGAAATAAAGTATACCAATAGCCTTACAATTATGAATCAATTCACAATGTTAAATTTAAATCACCTTGATAAATAAGTATTGAGAGATTGATACAAATTCAGTTCTAAGGACAACCTTACACCATAATAAACAAGGGCTTATGGTAGGACAACCTTATTTCTAGAACATCTTTTGGATCAAGGACTCAATTTTAATAGAAGTAAATGAAATAGCAAGGAATTGAAATTAAATGCAGAATTATAGATCTAAATTATTACAACAATCCCCACACTTGCTTGAAATGTAAATAGTTACAACATTCACATCCACTTGTACATTCCACACAATTGAATGATAAAAGATATGAAAATTAAGCAAGCATTCAATCCACAAGACAAAGAGTTATAGTGGTTCGCCTGTGTGTACACCAACTGTTTTTCAACAGCCACACAGAAAGCTACTCCACTCCTAATATCCTCACACAGGGATATTAGCGTTCACTATCAAATAGGTTTTCACAGGTTCACCAAAAACCTTTACAATTGTGTCTTTTTCACTTGGGCTTACATAATTCAAAAACCCCTCTTTTCTGAGTTTTCTGGCTCTCCTCAGATAACCAATACAATGAGATTTTTTCTGGTTCAACCTCAAACAAAACCAATACAATGAGATTTTTCTAGCTTAACCTCAAACAAAACCAAAAGTAAATAAATTTTACAGAATTGTAAAATACCTGGATTTCTCCTTTTCGTAGCAGCCCGGTAGAACCAATCAGAGTAGATGATTGAATGTCAAAGTTCAATTTCCAATACTCACATTCATATGGTTCTAAATTCTAATTGATTTTAAATTTTAACTAGTTGGGCGTAGCTATATTTGATTTTGATTCCAAGAAGAAGGAATAAGATAATTCCTCTTTTCAAAAAAAAGATTGGAATATAGAAACAAAATCAAATTAAATAAGCTAGCAAGAAGGAATATTAAATAAGCACAATGTAGCTTAAAATAAACACAGACTTATCTCAGAGTGATCACTTGAAATTTCTTGAATTGAATCGAGTTGAAGTGTAAAAACTCTGAATTTCGTGTTCAATTTATAGAAGCAAAAATCGTTCCTACGACTGGTCTTAGAAACCTTCGACTGGTCGTAGCTCTAACAGATATTTGAAATATTGAGCGCGATCTTTGAACGTCGTTCCACGACTGGTCGTGAGTAGCCTACGACTGGTCGTGGGTCACCTACGACTGGTTGTAGATCTCTACGACTGGTCGTAGGACCATAGATTACGTTGCTAGACTTTGAGTCGTAGCTCTACGACTGGTCGTGGACGAGTCGAAGCCACACCTACGACCGGTCGAAGGACCTCCAGGACTGGTCGTGGGTGTACCAAAAAATTCCGAAAAATCTTCAACAACTTAGGACTGGTCGTGGAATTTCTTGGACTAGTCGAACCAATGCTAGGACTGGTCGAACAAGAGCTAGGACTGGTCGTAGAATAGACCAAACTTATGTAAAATAAACATTTGATTTATGTATCCAAAGTGACATACTTAAAGGGTCAACCTAAGGTCATTCAAACCTGAACCATGTCGTATGGACATTGAACTTCAACCATTCAACGAATGTAGATATTTTGAATCATATCAGGCTTGAGATCTTGAACTTGTTGTAGCTTTAAACTTGAGATCTTCATCAGCATAAAACTACTTCATGCGTTGCTTATTAGTCTTGAAGTCATTTCTTGAGTTGTTTCTTAAGACTTGAACTTCAACATTGTAGCTTCTTGAACTTCGATAATGTAGCTTCTTGAGACTTCAACATTGTAGCTTCTTGAACTTCAATAATGTAGCTTCTTGAGACTTCAACACTGTAGCTTCTTGAACTTCAAATGTCATGAAGTGTTTATGCAGTGTCTTGAATTCATATAAATCACCATACAAGCACAAGACACAGATAGATGTTTTGACACATCAAAATTTGACAACCAAAGAAGCATGAGACCATAGCACTTACACATATCCACTATATCAAAAACTTTGAGTATAATGCGGAAAGGGAAATATAAGATGATCTAAAGAACTCTAAAATAATCTGTCATGCGCTCTTGCCTCAGCCCTACTGCGATCTAACGTCGCCTGCACAAAATGGTCATGCATAGGCTGACAAAAGGCTTAGAGGGTGGTGTAAGTGTGTGCGCAAGGCAAGTGCCAAGTATACAATATCAGAGTAATGCAGAAATGTACTGGTAAGTCCATGAATGCTATCAGTTGTACCAAGGTTATGTAATGCAAGGCAAGAATGCTATCAGCCATACCAAGGTTATGCGATACAAGGCATGAATATTATTGGTCATACCAAGGCCATGCGATGCGTGTCCTACGTAGCCAAATGTCATATGCGAGATGTAACGCAAGCATATCAGTCCTCACCAAGTACATATATCAGTACAGTTCCTCTCTGGATGTCACTGGGGTCTAGTACACGGGACACTGATTGCTGCCTCCTAGCCGCACAGCCCAGCAAGCGAAAGAGACCACATTATCTGCCTGACCAGTAGTCTGCCAATACCTACCCAGCTTGTCATAGTGGATCCATTTGCGAGCTGGTAAAACTCAGCTTAGCCAACCCCCTCACTCGGGCAGATAAGGTCACACCCCCTTCCAACCGACCACGGCACAGTGGGAGATGCGGCCTACTGGTATTCGCCACTTGTGCGCTTGTATATCCACTCGGTCTAGACGTTGGAGCATCTACTGGTACCAAAAAGGTTTTGGGACTTTCACCCAATGACATCCTATGTGCCCACAGTGCTAGAGTCATTATTTTCAGTATCCAATCCGGCCATCCACGATGTGTTTGTGGAGGCCACGGCCCTGATGTCGCCAGGGCATACAGTGATCATGTCACACAAATGTGAGATGCATGAGTCATACCATCCAGTCATGCATCAATCCAGCGCATACCGCGCGATCATGTGGGGCACTCCATCTCATAAGGAGTCCCGTAAATGTCTCAGTCCAACGGCATATGCTATGATCAAACACTCATCATATCAAGCATACATATGATGCATATGAGCATGAATCATAGAGTTATACTAAGCATGTTGTATGGTAATAAACTATCTTTATAACAAAGATGTGCCTAGACGGCCAACATACAACAAGTGTGGGCCTAACAATGACGCTTAAGGAGAGTTACAATGCGGACATTCAACCATCATTGCTCTTACAATGTGGATGTCAAACCATCATTGCTCCCAAAGCATAACTCGCCATAATCATCATTACATACATCATGGTAGAATCACACATCGTAATGGACCTCATATACATCACATTCAGCTCCACATAAAGGCCTCACATACGTCTCATTGGGCCTCACTCATGGTCCTTATATACATCACATTGGGCCTCAACCCATGGGCCTCAAATACATCACAATGGGCCCCATATACATTAAGTAGGCCACATTACATGGGCCGCACCAATGGGCCTCATATACATCAAGTGGGCGGCATCCACGGGCCGTGCCAATGGGCCTCATATACATCAAGTGGACCACATCCACGGGCCGCACCATTGGGACTAACCATCTGCACCATTCATCTATTTAGAGATCCTTTTAGAGCGTTAACCAAATGAATCATAACGGAAGATCATCTAGACCATACCACAAATAACAGTGGAGATAATGATTTTCACTGTTAAACAGTTCACCTGGTCGGGGCCCACCACAACGTTTGTTCCCATCCAATCTGATCATAAAGTCACGAAGACTGAAATTAAGAGGGAAAACAAATTTCATACTGATGCAAAACTTCTGAGACCCCAGACGTTTCGATGGTAGACGTTTTCAATCCTCCACTGTTTTCTGTGGTTTGGTCCACCTGATAGGCATATCTGTCTTATTTTTTAATCTCAAGCCCTAAGACGATCTCAAAAAATGGATGGACAGTTTGGATGTAACACATACATCAGAGGGACCCACAGAACTTACTACCGTGATGCTGCAGCTGTGGTTGCTGGCCGTCAGCAGATGGATGGCCTAGATACAACACATTTATCATGGTGGGGTCCCACGTCAATGTGGATGATGTGGATTACAACACATCCACCCTGGTGGTCCCACATGCTGGGTACAACACGGTAGGCCCCACCTGGTATTGGAATCTGCCTCAATTTTTTTATGGTGGACAGTGTGGATCAAAACCCACACGCGTCAGGTGGGTCCCACGGATCTTGGTGTCGTCTCTGGTATGAGGCGCACCAGCGAATCCGCTTTCAATGAAGGTGGGTCCCACTTGGGGCCCACCATCATATATTAATATATTATATTATTATAATATCTATATTATTATTATTATTATTATTTTTAAACGCATGCCAACATCCAGCGTCCTGGACGGACAGCCTGGATGCAAAGCATATACATAAAGTGCGGCCCCACACATGGGGTGGGTCCCACCGTCCAAGCAATGGACGATGTGGATGGAGGGTGTGGATATAATACAACAAGGTGGGCCTCACCGTCTGGACAGACGGTATGAATATATAATACATACATCTCATGGGTCCTTACTCATACCTGGGTGGTAGACTCTCAGGATTTCAACTCCCGGTCAAGGGTTTGAGTACCCATGGGTAGTGAAATTCCACCAGCGTGAGTCTGTGGGGTGTGTGTGTGTAAAAAAATAAAAATAAAAAATAATAATACATACATCTAGTGGGTCCACACGTGTGGGACCCACCAGCCATAGGATGAAGCCGATATTTGCATTTTTTCTACATCTGGGCTTGTCCAGACGGTCAGGTAGCAAGTCCGTCTGCTAGACTGTCGAGCAAAATGGGCCCCATAGGTAAATGGCATGGATATAACACATCATGGTGGATCACACACACACCAGGTGGGCCACACACCTCATCACCATCATCATCATACAAGAGAGAGAGAGACAGTGTAGTTGAGGGACCCCACCACTATGGGCCCCTCTTCCATTCATCACAACATACATCAAGTGGGTCCCTTACATGTGGGCCTAACAATCAAAATCAACGGTGGAGATCCCTTCTCCACCAAATTGCAAGGTCTAGATGACCCTTTACATATTAGGAAAAATAAATTCATGATGGGGTCCATGGAGAATAGCCCCATCATGGAATGATCATGTGAATCATGGTGGGCTATCGGCCACACCTAGGGTCCAAACTGAGATCCATACCATCAATCGGTAGGCCCCACTTGGCCCATCATCAAAACATGAAATCTAGGCCTATAAAAACACCCACCTAAGGATCTTCTTGGTCTGATGGAATGCCAAACTCCTTGGCTCTCTCTTTGATGGAGGTTGATGAGGATTGAAGGGCTAGGATGAGGGATCTTAGGGTAGGAAGTGGGCCACACACAAAGTTCTCTCTCCTTAGGATTCTTCTCTTATGGTTGCTTGGAAATGGTAGAGAATGGTGTGAAATGAGAGAGGAGAGGGGTTGTGTAAGAAGGGTGAGATGAGAGGAATGAGTATTGTAAGAGAGGGATGAGTGTGTTTAAGAGAGAGTTGACTTATGGGGGGTGAGGTGGTATGAGGTATGAGTTGCTTGTCTTTATTGGTAAGAAAGGGATGGGAGAGGCATGCGTTGTGTACTTGACTTGTGATTGAATGATTGACGTGATGGATTGTAAAGATTCTCTCAGAATTTACAACGGGCGGCATTTCTTTGAAAAATACGTGGGCACACGACTCCTGGCCTGGGTATCACATCGGTGCGCAAGACGCGGCGTTGGAACTGCGGCGATGGTGCGGTAGCGATGGTACAAGTTTCAAGTCAAGCCGACTCAGAATCACAAGATGCAACTTAGGGTCACGCGCCAATGCCGATTACAGGTTGAGGGTTGCTGGAATTCGACAGGGAGGATCACGAGAATCTACGGAACGGTACGGACTAGGATACCAGTCTTTTAGACCAGGCATTGAATATTACTCTAGGAGATGGCCGCCAGATCATTTCGCCCTTCTCCCCTGACCAACTCCTCGACATCCTCCAAGATGTCGTTGCCCACCACCTCGACGTCCTCGATGTTGTCTGATCCATAGCCGACCGCAGCACTTCCGAGCGCAAGCTGTTCATCCACAGCCTTGGTTAGGACACCACCACCGAAGGCCTCCGCACCCACTTCTCTTCCTACAACGAACTCAAAGAGGCTATCGTCATCCTCGACAAGGCCACTGACAAGAGGAAGGGGTACGGCTGTCACCTTCAAGCACATCGATGGTGCCCTCGTCACCCTTAAAGAGCCCAGCAAGAAGATTGACGGCCGGATGACTATCACCCAACTTGCGGCTTCGGGTGCTACCGCCAACGTCCTTGCTCCCGATGTCTCTGTGCGGAAGATCTTTGTGGGGAACATGCTGGCTGACATGCCCGTAGATAGGTTGCCGACTCATTTATCGTCATATGGAGAGATCGAGGAAGGACCATTAGGGTTTGATAAGCAGACAGGGAAGTCAAGAGGGTTCGCCTTGTTTGTTTATAAGACGGTTGAAGCAACAAGGGCATCCCTAGTTGACTCAATCAAGAACATCGATGGGCATCAGCTGCAGTGAAAACTGGCGATAGAAGGAAAGAAGGGGAAGCCTGGGGGGCCAACTGAAGGAGTGCAGCTCCCGTCAGTAGGTGCGGGCGATATTACAGGTATTGCAGTTGGATTATTGTCGTCGTCATCCATGTCAGGTTCTCTATCCAGTCAACATGGCGGTGTGCCCGGCGGGGTTTCTTCATTTGGGGGTCTGGGTGACTTTCCTGCTGGGCATCAGGGTCAAGGGTTGAGTCACCATCTCAACATAGGGATGCAGCCATCCCTTGGCGAGCCGGGGCTTTCATCTGTGGGGAATCAGGTGCCATCATCATTGGGTGGGGGTGGCAATGGTTATGGTAGAGGGTTGGAGGGCGGTGGTCCTTATGGGTCTTCACAGTATGGTGGACCTGGTATGGGTGGGTATGGTGGATCAGCTGGTGGGCCGTCTATGTATCAATTGCCTCCAAGTTCTGTTGGAATGCCCTTTAGGAGCTACTCAGAAAGAGGGCATTACGAGTTGTCGTCATCTGCATATCAGAGTCAACATCACCAGCAAGCGGGTTCGTCGCCAATTCCAAGGGTTCCTACTAGAGGGATGTACCAGGTTATGCATCCATACTACTGAGGTGTATGACACAGCTCTTGGGTGCAAATGCTTTAAATGGTTGTGGAGAATGCAGACATGTAATCTGGTTTTGATGAATGGTTTCCCAATATTTTGTGGCTGCTTCTCTGGTCTGGCTTTAAGATGCGGTTTGTTTATGATGGCTGGTTGTTGAAGATGTTTATGGCTTTAAGATGCGGTTTGTCTATGATGGCTGGTTGTTGAAGATGTTGAAAGTAGTTTACTATGTTGTTCTTGTGGACTCCTTACTAATTTAGTCTAAGGGCCTGTTTGGATGCCTGTAACTTTTTTAAAATGTAACAAAGTTACATGTGACTTTGTTACTGTTGGTCTTTGGGGGAGGAAAGTCACAGGTAATTTTCTCTCAACCTGTGACTCTCTTACAGGAGAAAGAGGCGAAAATCTTACAGGCGGTTGAGTTTCAAGTTACTTGTATCTTTGATACAAGTAATGGTTGAAAATTTCAAAATGAAAATTGTTGGGAAGAATCGCACATGCCTTGAAGAAGCGTCCCTCTCTCAAGTCTCCTTCTCCCTCTCTCAGTCTACTTCTCCCTCTCCCATCGAGCTTCTGCAAGGTAGAAAACCCCTTTTCTCTCTTTTTTTTTTCCTTTCTTTCCTTTCTTTCCTTTTTTTTTCTACGTCGACGGACACAGCTTAGGGAGGTGGCGTGGATAATGGCTGATGATCTGTGGGGCCCACCATATTGTATTTGTTTTATCCATGCCGTCCATCCATTCTTTTGGATCATTTTAGGGCTTGATTCCAAAAACGAGGGATATCTAAATCTCAGGTGGACCACACTACCGAAAACAATAATGATTGAAAGCCACCATTAAAAAACTACTAGGGCCCATTGTAATGTTTGCTTCACATCCAAGCTATTGATTAGGTCATAAAGACCTGGATGAAGGGAACAAAACAAATATCAATTTGATTGAAAACATTGGTGGCACACCAAAAGTTTTTAATGGTGGGTTTTCAATCAACATTTTTCCAGTGATGTGGTCCACCTGAAATTTTGATGTACGTAATTTTTTAGCTGATGACTTAAAATGATATGGAATAATGGATAGATGGTGTGGATGAAACAAATACATCATAGTGGGCCCACATAACATGTCACATAGCCTTCATGGATTACTTATAGTGATAACATCATTTAAAAAATTTGCAATAAGTCACCGCTAGTTTATGGTTATACTTGTTGTATTTGGCTAGTCTCCTTTGTTAATGAAATCGTTACCCTGAGCTTTGCTAATCCCACACATGCAGCCATACATGCCAACCTGTCATGTATGGGAGAACCAGGCTGTGCATCAAGCGGGCGCCCTTGTGTAGATGTATTGACCCAAACATAGGCCATTTTGCTCGGCAGATGGATTGTTTCAATGGTCCACGTTTAGTGTACAAGTTGGCCTTCTGATAACTGGACCATTCTAATTTTATGAGCTAGTCATCAGACACAGTGGACCCTACACTAAACATGGAGCAATTGCAAGAGTCACTAAACAAGTTGTCCCAGAAGTTGGAGTGTTTGATTAAGCGCTTGGAAATAGACTAATGCTTTGAACAGCTTGATGTACGCATTACCCAACTAAAGACCATCGCCAGGACAAACCCCACCATTGGGGTAGATGTCCAATCTCAGGCAGGTGGCCTGGTGGATAGACCAATGAATAGAGTTGGTGAAGGAATCAATTATGGTTGTGCACCCGTGCATCCACCCCATGAGAGACATCAAAACCATTATTTTGAGGGGTACGACATGTGCGGCCTTGTGGCTGGAGAGAGTGCATTAGAAGGTAGTATAGAGTTACCCACTAAGGCCATTTCGATAATGGATGAGTTACGTAATGTCTTTCTTGATGAACTATCGGATGAGTCTCATATAGAGCACACCAGAACATGGGACATCATAATACTTATAGTCGAGTTTGTGTTTAATAGTTCTGTTGATAGGTTCACAGGTCTCAGTTCTTATGAAGTCATTACGGTTTATAAACTTGGGAAACCTATTGATCTTGTTCCTATGTCACTGTCCTAGAGAGTATCAGAGTTTAGAGAGTCTTTGCGCATCACATTCATTCATGGCATCAAGAAATCAGGCAGAAGATCACTACTAGTAATGAACATTACAAATTTTCTGTAAACAAAAAAAAAACGTTTCAAATAATTCAATATTGGGGACTCTGTGATAGTCCGCATCTAGCCCTAGTGGTACCCTTCGAGGGCCGTTCGTAAGTTATACGCGCGTAGCGCTGGACCCTTCAAAATTATAAAATGAAACGGTCTCAATACGTATGAGGTAAATCTTCCACCTTGTATGGGAATTAGTTCCACATTTAATGTGGATGATTTAGTTACTTTTCAGGGGGACCACTGATAATCTGTCCGGCCCTTCGCCTACCCGTCCTAATTCTCCATATTTATCCCTTGAACTATGACCCCTTCCCGACCCATTTTTCCAGCCTCTACCTCCCATACCCACTCTTCCTAACCTTTCTTCTCAGCCTCTACCTCCCATACCTACCATTCCCGACCCATTTTCACAGCCTCTACCTCGCATACCTACCCGTCCCGACTCATTTTCCCAACCTATACCTCCCATACCTACCCGTCCCGACCCATTTTCCCAGCCTCTGCTTCCCATACCTACTCATCTTGACCGTTCTTCCCAACCTCTACCTGCCATACCTAACCTTCACATACTCAGAGAAGAAATAAAGGATATTCTGGACCATCAGATAGTATCCACGTCGGACGGCAGGTTTTGGAAGTAACTGGTAAAATGGAAGTCACGCCCAGCTTCAGACAGCACGTGGCTCACTGAGGAGGAGCTTCAGAGAGTTGATCCTGACATTCTGCATCGGTTCAGGAGTTTTATTTCGCCAGTGGCAAAATCCTCGCAGCCGGAGAGAATTGATGGGGACATCATGCTCACACGCATACGTACACCACCCCCTCTATGCACGTACATACGTAGGAGGGCCCCACCATCGATCTGGCTCGATGACGACGTCCAGGGAGAGCCTCCTAGTTAGAAGACGAAGTTTTGGTTCAAAAGGGTGGGCCGATAGTCAAGAAAAGCCCATCATGTGATCTCATGATCGTGGCCCACTTGTCGGATTGATTTTATATTTTAGGTTTTGCTTATTGTTATTATTTAAAACATCGTGAACGCTTTAGACTTCTTTGTTTGATTTTTATTATAATTTACTTAATCGCCAAGTAATAGGTTGCGCACATGGCGCAAGTTATGGGGTATAGGGTTTTCTTATAAATAGGCACCCCTTGTAGCTTTTTGCAATCATTGACGATTAATAAAAATTCTGCGTTTTCCTACTCTCTGAGTTGTAAAGCCTAATTGGGTGCGAAGCCCTCCCTTCATTGACGGGTTAACTACCGTGGTGCGAAGCCACATCTATCCCGTTTCGCCCCCATCCATCGCCATCTCTACTACCCATCTTCTACCATCCCTTCTTCTCATCTCACCCCATCATCTACATCTCAAATCAATCATCTATTGCAGCAATTCTCCTCCCCACAACAGAATTTCATAATCTGGCCCTACAGGAGGGCTGAAACTTTGGTGGAGCACCACACACAAACAGTACATTGGATCGAGCTAAGATTTGGGGGTTTTGGAGTCCATCACTAGCCGATCAAGGCCAAGGTGACCTTTTTCTGAATAGTGGGCCCCACACACGTGCGACCGAGATTACACGCATGTGCGTCTGGGCCATTGTTGTTGTCCATGCGTGTGGTACTTCTCTGGTTCGTCTCTCTCCTCTCTTTCACTCCGCTTTCACCCAAAATCCCTTAACCTAACCCTAAATTACTTAAATCTCCAATTTTATGCCACTTTTCTCACCCTAGGGTTCCTTGATTTGAAATTGGTGAATCCCTTGGATTAGGGGCTGATTACTATGCTTGTGTGGATGATTATTTCTTATTTTTTAGTATCGTTTGGTTCATAATTTTTATTGATCCAGACCTATCACGTGTAGGCTTGGACCCGCATTGATTCCCCTTAATTGAATGTTTGGACTTTCATGTGGGATATGGAATTTGTGTAATTGTTTCTGAACTAACATGATCTTAAGCCTAAATCTCGCATATCATATTTAATTTTCATATCCTGCATCACATGGGATCCTGCCCGCACGTGTGTGGGCCCATGAACCCAAAAAGGGCAAGCTTGAGTCTAGTCAGCCAGGGGAGGGTCACACACACACACACACACATAATTTTAGGCTGATCTGTCGTCTGGTCTGTGTACGGTGCTCTGCAGAAGTTTCAACCCTCCTAGAGGGCCTGATTATGCAAATATACTGTAGAGGAAGGATTGACTGCAAAAGGGGGTGGATTTGGAAAGTGGTTGGCTATGGGAGATGATGAGTATAGAGGGTAAGTGGTGGGGGCGATTTGGGATGGGTGTGATTTCGCGCTACGGTAGTTGACCCTTTAAAGAAGGGAGAGTTTCGCACCCAATTGGATTCCTCAGCTCAGAGAATTAGTTAAATAGGAAAATGGAGAATCTTATTCATAATATTCAATGAGAAAAAACCAATAAAGGGTTGCATATTTATAAGAAAAGCCTACACCCCAAAAGCAGGGCCATGTGCGCACACTATTACTTAAAGACGAAGTAACAAAAATAACAACTAATCAATGCAATCTTTTGTTCATTCCTGCGGTGAACTGTTCATGATGTTCCTAATAACGATAATAAGCAAAAAATCAAAGTCCTAAATCATCTAGGGTAGTGGACCACGATCATGAGATCCAATGGGGGATCCACATGATGATCGAGTCCACTCCAAGGAACCAAAGCATAACCCTCTAACTAAGAGGCCCTCCATGGATGTCGTCATCGATCCATATCGATGGTGGGACCTTCCTTTTCCTTACATACATGCGTAGGGAGTGTGCATGTGCGCGTGATGTCCCCATCAAATCTCCCCGACTTCGAAGATTTTGACACTGGTGAAACAAAACTCCTGAACCACTCTAAGATACCACTAAAAGATGTCAGAATCAATTCGTTGAAGCTCTTCCTTAGTGAGTCATGCACTATTTAAAGTTGGGTGTAACTTCCATTTAACCAAGTACTTTTGAAACCCGTCGTCTGACGTTGATACTATCTGATGGTCTAACATATCCTCTATCTCCTCTCTCGGTGTGAGAAGGGTATGTATGAGAGGTAGAGGCTGGGAAGAAGGGTTAGGAAGAGGCCGTATATCAAGGAAAAGGTATGGGGAATCAGGATGGTTAGGTGAGAGGCTGGACAATGTATCAGAGGTCCTCTAAAATGTAACTAGATATTCCACATTGAATATGTAACTAATTCCCATGGTAGGTGGAAGATCTACCACATACGCATTGAGACCGTTTTGTTTTATAATTTTGAATGGTCCAGCTCTATGTGTATGTAATTTACGAACGACTCTCTGAGGGTACTGCTCTAGCCTGATGTGGACCATTACAGAGTCCCCTAGATTGAATTCCTTGAAATGTTTATGTTGGTCTGCATAAAGTTTGTAATGTTCATTACTAGTAGTGATTTTTCGCCTAATTTTCTGATGCAATGAATGAATGTGATGCGCAAAGGACTCTGCAGACTCTGATGACCTATGAGACAATAACATAGGGACAAGATCAATAGGCTTCCTAGGTTTATAACCAGTGACGACTTCAAAAGGACTTAAACTTGTAGACCTATTGACAAAACTATTAAATGCAAACTTGGTTATAGGTAGTGCGGTGTTCCACGTCTTGGTGTGCTCCCCCACTAAACATCTGAGCAAACTTCCTAGGCTCCTATTGACCACCTCAGTCTGACCGTCAGTCTCAGGGTGGTATGCAGAAGAAAATTGGAGCCTGGTATTCATCATGTGCCATAGTATCCTCCAAAAATAACTTATAAATCTCACGTCACGGTCAAATACTATGGTTTTTGGTAACCTATGAAGTTTGACGACCCCACTAAAGAACAACTTGGTAACATGAGATGCGCGGAGGTCTTAAAATAAGGAATGAAGTGGGCCATTTTAAAAAAATGGTCCACGACAACAAATATGGAATCGTGTTTCCGAATAGTCTTGGGGAGCCCAAGTATGAAGTCTATACTGATGTCCTGCCAATGGATGAATGGAACTGGCAAAGGTGTGTATAGTCCGATATTTTACTTTTCTGCTTTGCCGGTTGACAAGTACGACATGCCCTATAATTTTGGCAATGTCTTGCTTGAGGCTTGGCCAATAAAACCTATCTTCCACTCGGGCAATGATCTTGTCTCCACCAAAATGACCCGCGACCCTCCTGAATGTAACTCCCAGACAAGAAACTCGCGGAGGGAGGTGCGTGGTATGCATAAGTGATCACTCCTAAACAAATATCCGTCTAAAATCAAGTATTCACTGTTAGCTCCTAACAGACTATCTAACAACGACACGTACACAACTCTGAAATATGGACACTCAAAATAATCCTCTGACATGCTTGAGGCTCGTGACATCGACACTCATGGGGCCAATAAAACCTATCTTCCACTCGGGTAATGATCTTGTCTCCACCAAAATGACCCGCGACCCTCCTGAATGTAACTCCCAGACAAGAAACTCGCGGAGGGAGGTGCGTGGTATGCATAAGTGATCACTCCTAAACAAATATCCGTCTAAAATCAAGTATTCACTGTTAGCTCCTAACAGACTATCTAACAACGACACGTACACAACTCTGAAATATGGACACTCAAAATAATTCTTTGACATGCTTGAGGCTCGTGACATCGACACTCATGGAATTGAGTAACGCAACTCGATGACTTAACGCGTCGGCATGCTTATTCTCTACACCGGCCTCGTGCTTAAGCACAAAAGTGTACTCTTGAAGGAATTGAACCCACTTGGTGTGCCTAGGTTTAATTTCTTCTGAGAGTTCAGATATCTCAAGGCCTCGTGATCTAAGAACAAGACGAATTCTTACGACAATAGATAATGACGTCAGTGGCACAGTGATTGTACTACCGCATAGAATTCTTTATCATAGGTGGAGTATTTTTGTTTCGCCTCATTCGATTTCTCATTAAAAAAGGCGACAGGGTGCCCTTCCTTACTAAGTACTCCTCCTATGTCGATTCCTGACGTGTCGCATGTGACTTCAAAAGCTTTTGAAAAATCTGGAAGTCGTGTGACTAGAGCTTCGGTAATCCTGACATTTATCTACTTGAAGGCTTTTGAGCCTGCATTCGTCCATTGAAAGTCTCCTTTTTTTTAATGCAATCTGTGATGGGAACCATAATGGAACTGAAACCTCAAATGAACCGCATATAGAAGGTGGCCAAGCCATTAAAGTTGCGTACCTCGTGAATATTGCGGGGTTCAGGCTAATTGACAATGACTTTGACCTTCTTAGGATCCGCCGACACATCCTTAGCTGACACAATAAAACCTAAGAAGATAACACTACTAGACATAAACGCACACTTCTTTAGGTTGGCATACAATTTCTCAGCTCTAAGGATCCCACAAACTTGCCTCAAATGGTTGAAGTGTTGTTCCTTGGTCATGCTATAAATCAATATATCGTCAAAGTAGACGACCGGAAACTTCCCCATGAAGGGCCTCAACACTTGGGTCATCACACGCATGAAAGTACTTGGGGGCATTAGTCAGCTCAAAAGGCATGACTAGTCACTCGTATAGCCCATCCTTCTTCTTGAAGTATGTCTTCCACTCATCACCAGAGTGTACACGGATTTGGTGATAACCACTTTTACGGTCAATTTTTGAGAAGATAGTAGCGTTGGCCATCATATCCAACATGTCATCAAGACGCGATATAGGAAACCGATACTTGACTGTGATTTTGTTGATGACCCTACTATCAACACACATCCTCCATGTGTCATCCTTCTTAGGTGTAAGAAGCGCAGGCACGGCACATGGGCTCATGCTCTCTCTAATGAAACCCTTTTCTAGGAGCTCATTAATATATCTTTTCAACTCTTTATGATCCTTTGGGTTCATTCTGTAATGAGGAAGGTTTGGTAGAGTCGCCCCAGGGACTAAATCAATGGCATGTTGTATATCCCTCATAGGGAGAAGCTCATTTGGTAGATCATCAGGAAAGACATCACAGAACTCATTCACTACTGAAATGGCTTCAGCAGTTAACTCTACACTTGCCTTTGGTGTACTCTCTCTAGCCACAGGGGCATATACCACTGAGTTCGACTCAGTATCTTACTTAAAGTCATTAGCATTTAGAATATGGAGAGGCTTAGACTTGGAGTTCGACTCCTTCAATTCCTTCGAGCCGCTCACACCATTCTTTGTGGCGGACTCCTTTCCAGTTATGTTCTTGGGTGGAACTGGATTTAGCTTGACTCTCTTGGCCTCAAACCAGAATGTACACACATTTGAACAACCAAATATGGTGACATCTCTGTCATAGAGCCAGGGCCTACCCAAAATAATATGGCCAACATCCATGGGAACAATATCACACCAAAGTGTGTCTTTATATGATTTAAACTGAATAGGGACAAGACAACAGTGCGAGACTGGAATAAAAGTCTCATCAACCCAAGACACTCTATCGGGTTGAGGATGAGCTTCGAGCTTTAAGCCCAAACGACTCACAGTGCCAGTTGATGCCACATTGGCACAACTACCACTATCCACGATCATCTTACAATTCTTATCACCACATTTTGTATAAGTATAGAAGATCATGTTGCGGCACGAATTGTTGGTATGCTTTGTTTGGGCAAAGGCGGAACGCACAACTGCTAGGGTTGCAGACTCTTGCGCTCCCTCTTCCTCATCACTAGGGGGTCTCTGCTGGCTCATACTCTTCCTCATAGTCACTTTCCGGGGGCACTACTTCTGCCTGACCATCAATAAGGAGCACCTTGGTGCCCTCTTTGATGCCGCACTGGTGGGCAAAGTGACCAAACCCCTGACATCTAAAACACTTAGTTGCATCACTTCTACGCGAGGTAGACCCGACAATTCTTTTTCCCTTATCATCACTGGGCCTAGACAGAGAATTACTGGAAGGTTTGTTTTGGTATCCAGTGTTAGGCTTATCCTCATAAGGGTTGGCCTTAGCGCCAGAATCGCGAAACTCAAACCACCTTCCCACAGATGCTTTGAGGTATTGCTCAACCTCCAACACTACTTGATACAACTGTTCAAGAGTGTCTATATCCTTGGTGAGCAACTCTTTCCTAATGTCAGAATGGAGACCCATCTTAAATCGAGTAAGAGTGAGTACGGGATCCTCATCAACTTCACACCTAGTCAAGTACTCTTTGAACTTCTCAATGTATTCTGCCACACTCATGGAACCTTGTCAAAGAGACTGACATTGCTCAACCAACCTCAAGTAATAAGAGAAAGAGAGGTACTTCTCCTTAAGAGTTTCTTTCATTTCTCCTCAATGAACTATTGGGGGCTCCCTCGACCTTTCTTTCTTTCATTTAATAGTAGCCCAAAATCTCTTTGCTTGGCTCATAAGCTTCATCTTGGCGAATCGAACCCGATGAGTATTCGACATGTCATACCACTCAAAATAGTGGTCCATATTTGTCAGCCAATCTAGAAAATCTATAGGGTCCAAGTGGCTATCAAACGTAGGGGCATCTACTCTAACTCCCTCAAGGAGTTGAGCATCTGGGTCATAATGATCCTGATGTTCCTTGTGGGGTGGGTGCACGGGTGCGTGCCCATGACCGTTTCTTTGGCCACCTCCATTCATTGGTCTATCCTTTTAACCACCTGCTTGCGATTGTGCATTTATCTCAAAGGTGGTTTCTAGTTGGGTAACGTGCACATTAAGTTAATCCAAGCGTTGGTCAATACGTTGTTCCAAGCACCTACCCAAAGACTCAAACTGTCGAGTTAGGTCGTTCATGGATTCTTGCAATTGCTCCATGTTTAGTGTAGGGTATAAACTAAAACCACGACCAGTATGCGTGAGCATACAACCACTCACTCAAAGATCCTCTAATGCAACTATATGCGTTTAAATGAGACTAAATGATCCTATAGGACTCTATATGAGGGAAACTACACAACACTACTAAAATTCCAGTAACATAACTGCCCAAATAGCTTGTTAACAGAAAATTCAGCCATGAAAATTGGAGATTTTTTTACAATAGAAAATTCAGCAATCCATGTCGTGAATGATGGGTCCTAAACAACCCTATATGATGAGATTTAATACAAATTAAACGTGAGTAGACTAAACCCTAAACATGCAATACAATCCCTTATGAAAAATCTAAGCTTTGATACCAAAATTGATGCATGACATGACAATTAAATATGATATGCAAGATTTCAGGCTTTAGATCATGCTAATTTAGAAACAATCACAATAATTCCACATCCCACATAAGATCAAACATTTAACAAAGGGAATCTATGAGAGTCCAAGCCTACACATGTTAGGGCTTGATCAATTAAAAATTATAGACCAAACAATGCTCAAAGGTGAGTAGATTTATCCACACATGCAAATAATTATTCCCCAATCCAATGGATTCACTTGTTTTAATTCGGAAAAACCTAGGGTTGCAAAAGTGGAGTAGAACTTGGGATTTAGGATTATTTAGGGTTAGGGTTATGGAAATAAGGTAAGAGACAAATGAAATAGAGGAGAGAGACAAACCTGAGAAGATCCACATGTGTGGATAGTGGTACGATCCAGACGCACGTGCATGGATCCTGCCCGCACATGTGTGGGGCCCACGAACCCAAAAAAGACAAGCTTGGGTCCGGTCGGCTAGGGGTGGGCCAACCACACATCAAATTTCAGGCTGATCTGACATTCGGTCTGTGCACGGTGCTCCACTGAAGTTTATGCCTCTTGTAGGGCCTGATTTTACAAATCTGCTATAGAGGAAGGATTAACTGTAAAAGGGGGTAGATTTGGAGAGCGGATAATTGTGGGAGAAGATGAATATAGAGGGTATGGGGTGGAGGTGATTTGGGATGGGTGTAGCTTCACACCACGGTAGTTAAGCCTTCGAATAAGGGAGAGTTTTATACCCAATTGGATTTCTCAATTTAGAGAATTAGAGAAGCAGGAAAATGCAAAATTTTATTCATAATATTTAATGAGAAAAAACCTACAAAGGGTTGCCTATTTATTAGAAAACTATATACCCCAAAAGCCTTACTTAGAGACAAAGTAACAAAAATAACAACTAATCAATGCAATCTAAACCGTTCATGATGTTCCTAATAATGATAATAAGCAAAACTCAAACTCCTGGATCATCTAGGGTAGTGGGCCACGATCATGAGATCCAATGGTGGAATTCATATGATGATCGGGTTCACTCTAAGGAACCAAAGTATAACCCTTTAACTAAGAGGCCCTCTATGGATGTCGTCATCGATCCAGATAGATGGTAGGGCCTTCCTTTTCCTTGCATACGTGATGTTCCCATCAGATAGTGCATCTAAACATTGCCTAAATAGTCAGTTTGTGTTGGATTAGAAGTGTTAAACTCGCGTGTACTAGTCTTCTTAGTTGGTTGTTTTTAGGCAACAAACTGCAAGAATATGATTGCCCAATTGAAGGAATTTTGGGGGCATGGTCAATCCATGATGGGGTCTAGCAGACCATTAATCTGTATTTACTGAAACATGGGCCCACTTGTACAAACCAAGAACACATGTACTTTACAAGATGGTTGTTTTTCTTTTACAGGAAATAAAATTCGGCTGGAAAGAAAACAATTGTGGGTTCAATTATTGGCTTCTTCGGAGTGGCATTTGGGAGCGTTGAAGGCGTTGGTGGGGTCAGTATTTTTGTTCCCATGCTTACCCTGGTTATTGGCTTTGATGCAAAATCATCGACTGTTATATCGAAATGTAAGAGAATTTATAGATTCATCACTCCGTCATGGTGATTCTGGAAGTGATCCTCCATATTTTTATTTCTTTAACATTGTTGTGAACCTGGTTGTATATCTTCTGAGAACCATGAACATCATCAAAGATCATAAAAGCCTACAACTAGATAATTTTCTTGTATTCAAGTTCTTTGTATCTGCACAAGACATCCATCGAGCACTCTTCATATAAAACTATTAGGACAAAACCTTAATTTATTTTTCTTATTTTTTATGTTTCCTGACCTTGCTTAAGAGCCTGTTTACCCTAATTATTTTCGAGGGTTATTTTCCTTAATTCACAAGACCCATATCAAATAGATATAAATATTTCTTTCTTTCAAATTTTCATCTTATCCAATTTTTTTAAACTGCCCCAGAGCAAGTTCTGAGGTCTCCATTTCGCCAGGTATGATCATGGGTGCAGCAGGGTCGACTGTTTATTACGATCTTAAGCTCAGGCATCCAACTCTAGATATGCCCATTATCGACTACGACTTGGCGTTGCTTATCCAACCAATGCTAATGTTGGGGATCAGTATTGGAGTTGCGTTCAACGTGATTTTCGCTGAATGGATGGTCTTATCCTCTTCTTGGGTAATTTTCATTTTGTTTATATGGACTTTGTGGGCTTCCTTGATGGTTTTCATTGGTTTTCAGGCAATTCAACCAAGGCTTTGTTCAAGGGTGTTGAGACATGGAAGAAAGAGACCATAATAAAAAGGTACCGTGCTTCATCTGCTTTTGTTCTACCATCTCGAATCACCTAATGCAGCTTAATAAAAAACAACTTAATCACCTAGTGACATCAGCCAACATGCATCAATTTACATATCATAGGAAGAATAATTTTATGTGGGTGTTTGTGTTAGCCACATAGAAAAATACACTGATTGGAGATTCCTTATATTGGATGACTTCTTAATGTTTAGAAGCTATTTGCCTCTTTATACTTTAACCGATATATATATATATATATATATATATATATATATATATATATATATATATATATATATATATATATATATATATATTCTTTAACCTATATCAATTTACATATCATTGAGTGTTTCTTACCATTTTTATCTTATATTTTATTGTTATTATGTAGTTCTATCTCGGATTCTCATTCTCATTGCATGCTGGAGAGTTTGTCAAGCTTAGAAGACCAGAGGCTCAACTATGTTGAGGTTTAAAGGTGGCCCATCTTTTTTTTTTTTTTTTCTTTTTTCTTTTTTTCTTTTTTATTTTAAAGGTGAGCCATCTAACAATGTATGTATTTAAGTTATGCTTCTCACGTGAAATTTATAATTTGCCACTACATTTTTTTAATTTAATGGGAGTTTTAAATTATTATTTTTTTCAAAACTTTCTTTTATGTGACTATCACTCATGTCCATGATTGCTGAAAATTCATATTGTTCTTTGAACCAACTTATGATCAATTTCTTCAGAAACTGCTAAATTAAATGCTAATTGATTTTATATTATTATTTTCAAAGAAAGGTGTATTAGGTGCCAACTCTTGAGAAGGTTTCAGATCTATGTCTTCATAGATTTTATTTATATATTTCTCTTTGTTTTTTGGTTATTTGGACCCTCATAGAAACTTCCAGATAGAACATGGATTCCACTGGGTTGTATATGTGTCATCCAAACCATTCATCAAGTGAGCCACATCATGCTGAAAGGACACAACAAGATTTGTGCCATTCAAAAACCTAAGTGGACCACAACTCAAGGTGTCCCGTATCGGTATCGGTTGGCGTAACGGTGCCCTCCAAAATCTACATGGATACGGGGGTGTAACGGCCCGTAACGGGGCAAAATTTTTTTTTTTTGCTAAAAAAATATGGAATAAATCCGGAATATTCTAAGCATTCCAAATATGTATTCATTTATAAATTAGAACATGCTTATGGTGGTGTAATGGTCCACTCTTTTGTGAGAAGTTGTATCGGACTGTCTGATGAATTTATGAACCAGATAACCTGAATTAGACTACAAAATTCTTATATTTAATTTTCTAACTATCTACTATCAATGATAGATATATTAGAATGAATGTAATATGAAAATATCTTACATTAGGTGTTTACGATTATTTTTGAGGAATTTCTCGAACATACTTGTGAACGTGACTGTGATTCCTATCTATGACTTGTCATCCTCAAGTCAAGATTATTAAAAATAAAAACAAAAATTAGTAGTGTTTGATATACTCCCCTGCAACTTGATTAAGGATTACTTGATCGATTATCAGAGGAGCTATTTTAAATACAAGTTCGGCAGTGTTAAGTGCGTGCCTGGCTTCTTGTAATAATACTGTTGTGAGCTGTCTACTGCAAATACTTACCTTAATACAAATATATACTCACAATCACAAGTCAGCACCAAAATGAAAATCTGTTTTTTTTTTTTTTTTTTTTGCTCCACCTCCACATCATCGTCATCGTCACTATCAGGCTGAGGCTGTCCAATAAGTGTAGGTATTGCATATCCATTATATTCAGTGTCAGAAGGAAATACTAGATCAACGAAACCAGATGATGATTGATCCTGACTAGCCCGAGTAAGGATATTCGCCAGTGCCCGTCGAATAGCCATACTGGTGCCCATACTCAGGCTGTTGAGAATCTTGAGATTGAGAGTGTGTCTGCTGTGATGAGTAACTTGGATTTGGATTTGAATATCTATAATCATATGGATATTGATCGGGAGGACTACTCCAACATGAATGTGATGGAACAGGCTCAATATAACCACCATAATCATAATCTCATTGACCATAAGAATATCCATCATAATAACCAAGACCATGAGCCTGCTAATATTCCGGACCTCTCGGACCCAGTGCACCACTAGATGTACCCTCCTCTTGCTGGCTGTATCTTGATTCGATACACTCACAAGTCCGACCTCGTGTACTACCTCGTCGATGTTTATCGGCATTGCGATCTGTAGACGACCCTATATATAGGGCGCTGAGCAACACCAGAAGTGTCAGCACCAGGGGCACGGGGGTCATCGTCACCATCATCCGACACGGTCATGCTACCACTTCTCGTACTTTTTTGTTGATCTTGAGCCATACCCGTACTTGGTATAAACGCTGCCCCTCTTATTGGGTCCAACACATCTGCACGACTCTCTTGATGCGGTCTACGTATTTCTGGGTCATCAATTTTTAATTCTTCACTATCCTCTTCAATTTGCTTTTCCCTTGTTTCCAACCAAGGTATAAGTGGGTCATCCTCATCATAAATATTGTCCAAGTTTATTAGACAATAGTCTCTGTCATCGACAACTGTAATGCTCTTGTGATGTCGTCGCATTCTTAGTTTTATATTGTAGTGCATGAAGACAAGTCTATCTAATATTCTAGTTTGCAATCTATTCCTATTCTTTGAATGAATAAGCGCAAAACAACTCCAATTCCTTTCGCAGCTAGATGAAGATTTTGTCTGGCTTAAAACTTTTACTGTAATTTTTTGGAGAGCCTTCGTATTCTCTCTGAAATTAATCCACCATTCGACCGGTTGCAACCTAGATACTGCATGCCGTGTAAGAGCATCTCCAAAGCTACCAAGGCTATTTTCAAATGTATCTAATTCATTTAACGCCTTTATTTGTATATCTAAGTCATGCTCTAATCTTTTTATAACATTTTTTAGCCCGACACGAACTTCATCATCCTCAACAAATGATTGGGCATATCTATACATAGGATTCAGATAGTAACCTGTTGCATGAAGATCGTGATGAAATTGTCTTGTCCATCTCCTGTCAATCATCCTCCAATAAGACTCCTATCTTCTACAATCACGTTGAATTGTCACCTTTGCCTTATCCATGGCATCGTATAGGAAGCTCATGGTAGGTGCTTCGTCGATTTCAACAAGACGGAGTACCCTTATTAGTGGCTCCATCACCTTTAGGATCGACTTGACCCTCTTCCAATATTTGTTGTCCCGTATGGTGTTCACAACTTCAACCGGTGTCCTTGATGTCTTCTGCCCATGTTTTGTGTTTAGCCATTCTCGGGAAGTGAACATCTCACTCAACTCTCCCCTATGCTGGAATAAACTCTCTAATGCTATAATGTTTGTTACGAATCTAGTCGCCGCAGGCCTCAACAACTCTCGTCCTTTCGTGAACTTTCTCATTATTGCGGTTACTTGATTATGGTTGTAAATAAACGTCGTCACTTCTTTTGCCCTTTCGATCATTTCATTAATATTCTTCTTCTCAATATCTTCCAATATAAGATCAATACAATGGGCAGCACATGGTGACCAAAAAAGATGTTTTCTCTTATTCATCAACATATGTCCTGCAAGCTTATATGATGCTTCATTATTTGTCACAATCTACATTATATTCTCCTCTCCAATCTCATTCACAACTTTATCCATTAGTCAATTAATATAAGTAGAATTTTTTGTTGCCTCTGAGGCATCAATTGACTCGTGGTATATAGTTCTTAAGTGGTAGTACACCATGAAGTTGATCATGCCGCGTCTGGTTGGGTCCGTCCAACCATCACACATGATCGTGCATCCTCTGGCTTGCCATATAGGTTTAAAGGTAGCCATGTATGCTTTCACATCTGTATACTCTGCATTTGTCTATTTCCCCCTAATCTCCTTAATTGTGGGAGCTTTTATTCCTTCACCTGCTTTCTGTTGCCGCATCAATTACCACCTGCCAATATGGAGAATTGGCCGCGTTAGGAGGATGTTGGCATGTATAAACAACTTTGCTACTGCTCTACTAACCGAATTTCTCAATAGAAGTTCTACCTCACATTTGTTTTATATTCTTTTGTTTAGTTGATTCTTTCCTAAACAGGATTGGATCAATAGAGGGTCTCCTAGGCTCATTTACTTCTTCATCCAAACGTATAGGGGCATCACGTGAAGATGTTTGTCGTCGGCTCCCAAACACACGTGTAACCCACCAAACCTACCCCCCTCCACTCCCACCTACAGAAGCAGTTGCACTCCCACTTCCACTCCCACTGCCCCCCTGTATCACGTACTGACCCATGCGTGCCAAACATGCGACGACGTTCATCCTCTTCACGAGCTAGACGCAATCTCTCTCTCCTAGCTATAGTTAACTCCCGATCTGAATCTTCGTTAGAATCAATATATCTTCATCACGAACGCCCATATATTCAGGACCAACACCTCCTGTCGGGTTGCATCCAAAACATCATCTTTCTTCTTTTATACAACAACATATTTACCCTTCGACTCATCCAGACTAGCTTGCATTACAAGCTTTATCTCTTTCGGTACTCTAGTACATAGCGCAACTTGACTATTTTGATTTTGCCAAATGTTGTTTGAGACAAGCAATTTCACCAGTCACTAGTCTATCACAATACTTGCACTTCATTTGGTGCCTAGTACCACTAACCCTCTCGCAATGTTGTTATCCAATATCCTCACTTGTTGTTGGCCAGACCCAGACATTTCTTTAGGTTTAGGTAGATACTAGATAATTAGATATAAATTAGATATGATTATGAGTATAAGACCTATGTCAATAAAGATGATTTTATGTTCTAACTAAACCCTAAGAAGCTCCAAAAACTGTCCAATATAAGCAAATAAAAACATAAAGTCATTAATTCGAAAATAGAAAAAATTATAAAATGACACCACAAATCTGTAAAATGCACATTAACATGTTCTACTATAATTAACACATCAAATTCTATGATTAAAACAGCAAACCATTCATTAAAAAATGCTTTTTTGAATTAAAAAAAAAGGGTCAAAATTAGTGCGTAAATAGAAAAAAATATAAAAATATATAAAATAACACCCCAAATCTGTAAAATGCACATTAACATGCTCTACTATGATTAACACATCATATTTTATGATTAAAACAGCAAAACAATCATTAAAAAATGATTTTTTGAATTAAAAAAATGGCCAAAATTAATGTGTAAATAGAAAAAATATAAAATGACACCACAAATCTGTAAAATGCACATTAACATGTTCTACTATGATTAACACATCATATTCTATGATTAAAAAAGCAAAATAATCATTAAAAAATGATTTTTCAAATTTTTAAAAAAAATGGCCAAAATTAATGCATAAATAGAAAAAAACTATAAAAAAATACATAAAATGACATCGTAAATCTGTAAAATGCACATTAACATGTTCTACTATAATTAACACATCATATTCTAAGATTAAAACAACAAAACAATCATTAAAAAATGATTTTTCAATTTTTTTTTTTAAAAAAGGGCCAAAATTAATGCACAAATACAAAAAAAATATAAAAAATAAAATAAAATGACACCAAAAATCTGTAAAAAGCACATTAACATGTTCTACTATGATTAACACATCATATTTTATGATTAAATAGTAAAACAATCATTAAAAAATGATTTTTTGAATTAAAAAAAAAAGGGTCAAAATTAATGCGTAAATAGAAAAAAATATAAAATGACACCACAAATCTGTAAAATGCATATTAACATGTTCTACTATGATTAACACATCGTATTCTATGATTAAAACAGCAAAACAATCATTAAAAAATGATTTTTCGAATTTTTTTTTTTTAAAGGGCCAAAATTAATGCGTAAATAGAAGAAAATATAAAAAATATATAAAATGACACCACAAATTTGTAAAATATATATTAACATGTTCTACTATAATTAACACATCATATTCTATGATTAAAACACAAAACAATCATTAAAAAATGAATTTTTGAAATTAAAAAAAAAGGCTAAAATTAATGCGCAAATACAAAAAATATAATAAAAAAATAAAATGACACCACAAAACTGTAAAATGCACATTAACATGTTCTACTATGATTAACACATTATATTCTATGATTAAAATAGCAAAACAATCATTAAAAAATGATTTTTCGAATTTAAAAAAAAAAAAGGGTCAAACTAATGCATAAATAGAAAAAAATATTAAAAAAAATTATAAAATGACATCACAAATCTGTAAAATGCACATTAACATGTTCTACTATGATTAACATATCATATTCTATGATTAAAACAATAAAACATATAAAAAAAAGTATAAATATCTATTTTTGACGGATTTCTGAAAATAGCCCACCGAGCTTTATTTCAAGAAAATCCGTAATATAATGTGTTTTTATCTCAAATATTAAGCCAAGATTAGTCGAAAATAGTAGTAAAAGGATTGAGAAAAAGTTTGGAAGCAAGTGGTTTCAAAAAAATAGCAAAAACAAAGCTTAACGGGTCGGTAACGGCCGTTACGCCCGTAATGGGCTCGTAATGGCCGTTACGGTAGCAAAATAGGGGCATCGCCCGTTACGCCCCCGTATCGTGTAACGGGCCTCACCGTTATCATTACGTATCAACCGTTACGGTCAATACGTAACCGATATGGGACACCTTGGCCACAATAATTGATTGTATATGTCTTAGGCATGATTCTATATAGCTCCCTTGTGGTGTGTCTAACGCGAGTTTTGATCGGAATGATTCATTGGATGTATTGAGGATATAATGCACGATTTGGATTCTACATATACATCATGGGTGGGCCCCATCACATGTGCCACAAGAAAGACTTGGTTACTAATGTTCTAGTTTAGAATATGACATCTTACATCTTTTTTCTCATCTTCTTCGAGTGTTTGCTCCATTTCTATTGTACCCTGTTATTTCATTATTTTGAAGTTTCTTTTATTGTTTCTATTATCACATACAGGTTTTTCGGTTTAAAACCGTTCCTGGATAGGAAACTGGAAATTGAAAATTTGCGACAGTTTTCAAACCATCCCTAATTTTTTACAACGCCCTATTTCAAGAATGGTTTTAAACTGTCCATAAGTTTTTGTGACGCCCTATTTAGCCATGGTTGAAAACCGTTCCTAAATGGTTTAGGAACGAGAGATTTTGGTGTAGTGGTAGGAGCTCTCTTACACTCATTCTTTTCCTATACTTAGAAGATTTTGAGAGAGAGAGAGAGAGAGAGAGAGAGAGAGAGAGAGGCTAAGGTATGGCCCACCATCAATTTAAGAGGGAGTGGACCACACATCATCATCCCACCATCCATCCATTTAAGGTGAGTCTACACTCCTTCCATCCTCCTCACCATCCTCTTTCTTCCTTTTTATTTTCTTGATATGTGTGGGGTCCACTGGTGTTGAGCCCCATGAGTTCATATGTTACTGGCTATGGTGGTCAGGAAAGTGGCCCACGTCAGTATGGTCCACCATGATGAACATTATATCCACACCCTTGACATGTAATCTTATTTTTGCATCTAGACAGAAACTTATAAAATTCGTATAAAATCACCATTATAAGATCTAAGTTAAAACTTAGGAATCATATGAACCACAGTATGAGCTCACTCTGGGCCAAATTTCGTGGCCATTTAACGGTCCAATCATCCGTGGCATTAACTTTAATTGGTTGATGTCCAATAATACACAGAGGGTTCCGATTTTCCAAAAGGTGACCTATTTTTGGTCCGTTTATTAAACTCATTAGATGGATATATTCTGTTGGATTCATAGAAAATCGAAGTAGCTTTCCAACAGTATATAATACGCCTCGATCAGATTTCGGAGTCTGGGATCTTGGCCTTATACGAAAATATATTTAAGAGCTTGTTGTGACCATTTTTGTGTGGGCCATATCCATGATTCTAACGGTCAGATGTAATTGATATTTTTTTACAACTTACTTAAGATAGGTAATATTCATATGTATGGTCCTTATGGTCATATTCTTTCATGATAAAATTTAGAAAAACTCTGGACCGATGGATACTCTTGTAAGGATAAACCTTGAATTGCTATATGTGGTCCATATGGATCCAAGGCCCTACACGGTTGGAAACCTATATATACATCCTAAATGATGTATTCCAAAAGCATCCAATGGCTTGGATTTTCCAACAGAGAATCTGACCATAGAGATTTAATCAATGCATTTCATGTGCTACTTGATGTGTATGTTGAAATATCATTTGCACTTTCTGTCTGCTGAAATTTCTAGGTACCTAACTGCATTGCATGTAGACATCTGTAACGACCCGTAAATTTCCGTACTATGGTTCGAGTACCACCTCGACCAGAAATCAATTAGGATTAAATCCTTTAGAAATTTAACAAAGTTAACTAAGTGCAAAACTCGATTAGCCATGAAATCCGTTGGAATCGCTTTAAATACGATCTACAAGACCCAAAACTTGCAAAATCATTGACTCTAGGTTACTCTAAAGTTTAGGATCAAACTCATTACCCGGCTACTCTCGGGAATGACTTGAAACTTCGTATTAGGTCTAGACCGCACATCGGAAGTCCGATTAACACGAAATTAAGGATCTAAGATCGCCTCGCTGGGCTTGACAACCATCTCGGAAATCAAGTCCAGACGACGTCCCGCTGTCATTCGCTTGAGTCCAGAGCGAGGGAGTGTGAAAACCACTCTTTTCTTTACAAAATAAATATCTTGAATAGTGATCTGGCACCACTCGCTTGCGGATCAGTATTAAGCAACCAGACCGTCAGAATCAGACCAAATTACACCCTCAGATCAGGAAAAATTTCAGGAACATTTACATGTACTTGGAATTTCGAATCGTGGCCCACTGATCGTTGAACTGAAAATGGTCCGCCACATGTGATCTGGGAATCCGACCGAGACAAAAACGTAATCCCACGTAGATCCATGAGTTGTGAGCTTAAGTCTGACTTTTGGCTCAAGGAGGGCCGCCAGAAACCCTTTTTTGAGCTGGAACAACGTCGAAATGTTTATAATAGAAGTAACCCTTGAACCTGAGTCTATTCTGGAGAGGTTTTAGGCTATATAAGGGCCTTAGAACAGCCCCTCTCACAGCCACACGAATTTGGGATAAAACCCTAAGGAGAGAGAGAGAGAGAAAAGGGAGAGAAAGCTTGGGATTTGTGGGAGCACCTTCCTCTTACTGCTTTCGATCATCACATGGGCTGCACCGCCTCTTTCCAGACACTTTTCCGGCGATACCAACTCCGTTTTAAGGTGAAAAACCCTAACCCTAGATCTGTTTTGAGGTGAATAGGCTATAGGTTATGAAATAGCTAACCGATCTCACTCTTTAGGCTAGAAAACTCCCGAATACGGAAACTCATCAAACCTTGCTGATCCATTGAGATTCCAAGGAGCAAGGTGAGGACTTTAGGTGTATAGGTTACGTTTTTCAACGCTTTCAATGTCAGATAATGATATATTCATGATCTGCATGCAATTGCACATGTACAAAGTGCTTTCCGTTTTCTGTTTCGATTAAAGTTGTAGAATATGGAATTTCACATACTCTAGGTATACGTAGAAATACCGTATACGTAATTTTTTTGGAAAAGTGTTTGACATGTTTATTTAATGTATGGTTATACAATATATGGATAAAATACTTGTTTGGTGAAAGGAATCGCCGTAATACATGTTTGCTTGTAAACACTATGTATGTTGAACTTGTGTATTCTAGAAATACCGTATATGTATAAATTTTGGAAATGCAATTGTCATGATTAATTGCTGTATGATTATGATATACATGGATAAAAATACTCGCTTGGCGAAAGGATAGCCCTAATACATATTTTACTAACATACGTCATGTATGTTGAAATAGTGTACTCAAAGTGTTTGTGTAAATGCTTGTGAGTGTAAATGCTTAGGTGTTAGTACTGTAGGTCGGTGCTGAGATGGAATTCTCGACTACCTTAGAGACATGTAGGATTCCCTCCATGTGGTTGTTTACTCTAACCACTCACTTATGATGTATATGTATTTGTATCCCTATTTGTATAGTACTCTAAAACATGCTTTACAACTTGCCTTATATCATGCTTTATAACATGCCTTATGACATGTCTGCTAACATGCTTGTATTACTTTGTTTATCATGCTTTACTCCACATGGTACGGATGAGAATTGATTGAGTTGGGACTATGTTTATAGTCCAGACATTCGGTACCAGACTCGAGGTTGTGGCTGAGATTCATGTCGCCACAAGGGATGTGTCTGACGAACCCGAGTCGTACTTCGGTTGGCGATAGTGGTTGGCCACACGGAGTGCTTTTGCACTTCATATCGCCCAACTTGTTGTTCGCTCGAGCTAGTCAGGCTCGCCAAGTAACCCAATATGTCGAATGAGTGTTCACCATGTTTGGACATTACTGCTTGAACCTAGGGTACCAAACTTATCAGTGGCAATCCCGTTAACCATGATACCTCGATTCGATAAGACTCATGAGCCGAACATGGTGGTATGGGACACCGTGCCCGAGCTGTCCGCCTATGCTGGGGCCAAGTGTCTCCCCGTAGTGACCAATGAGCAACCCAAACTCGTGAGCCGAATACGGTGGTATGGGACAGTGTATTCGAGCTGTCGATACTTACGGCGAGAGTCGAGTACGGTGAGACCTGTACTCGTGTTGACGGGCGACGATTCCTCTGTAGTATCTTCGAGGATACTCCAAGGTCTGTGATTGGCGACGAGCCTTTCACAGCAACTAGAGTATGAGTCGAGCCGAGTACAGTGAGACCTGTATTTGAGCTGACGGCCAGCGATTGAGCCGAGTACAGTGAGACCTGTACTCGAGCTGACGGTCAGCAATTGATCCATATACGGTGAGATCTGTATCCGTGTTGACGGGTGACGAGCCCTTTGCGACGCCTTCGCGATGCCTCTCAAACCATAATATCGTATGAGATTAACTAGGATTGACGACCCTAGAATGGATCATGTTTGGGAATGATACAAGGGAGGTACCTTAGTTTCCCAATACTACTGTTTGAAACGGATTAATAATAACTCGAAAATTATGCACATCATTGGACCGCATGTGCCTAGTAGATGTGGAGTACTGAGGGAGGTATGCATTCGCGAACGTAAGATGATGTCGCATGAGGGTGGTTTGGTAAGGGCATATATCATCATGTCATTTCATACTTGCATTTAATAAGAGTAGTTAAACTTGTTTGATTATACTGCTTTATCATTACTGCTTGATTGAATTGATAACATGTTAACATATGCTTTACTGTTCCACTGAGTTAGCTACTCACTCCCACGTTACGGGACGGTGTTGTACACACCAACCAGACTCTGTCACAAGTATAGATGGCGCGTCGGTTCAGGAGACGAGGACCAGGATGAGTTCTCATTTATGTAGTGCTCTGACGGCTTTGCTTAGGCCGACTGCATCGCGGGGATTTCAGGACTCATCTTTTAGATTGTATTTTAATTTTTGACTCAGAAACAGTACATGTCTATGGGTACTCAGTTAGTGTTCATACTCTGATGTTCATAAAAATTTTGTTTCTTTACATACCTTATATATACGATTTCAGTCTTCCGCTTGCCTTTATACAATTGAACTGGAGTATGAATTACTGTTTTGGTATAATCTCACTCAAGTTTATTGCTCTAACTCAGACAACATTCAACCATCATTATTTATGTTGCATAAGTGATGCGTTGGAACTCGGGAGTTGAGTTCATACTCGACCCCCGAATGTCAGGGCGTTACAAGTTGGTATCAGAGCATGATTTTGATTAAACCGGACCTGAGTTATGTTCCCACGACGTCCAATAACGCATTTCAACTTAGGAGGGTGCATAAAAATATAGAAACAGTCTTAGGGTCTCCCGATTTCGCCGTTCGGCGAAGTTCATTGAAAATGAACATTTTGATCGAGTTCGTACTCGATCCCGACCGCACGTATGGATTCCAGACCGCTTCTAGACCGTTTATTGACATGTCTAGATCACAATACACCTTACGCAGGCAGTCAAAAACCTACAAAAGTCAGCGTGTGTTCGGGAGTGCCTGAAAGTGCCCGAAATAGAGCAAATCGGGGTCGGAGGCCTACCCACGCTGATCCAGGGGTACCTAAGGTGGGACCCAGATATTTTTGGGGCCCAGGGAGCTGTACGAACAGGGCCATGGAGCCCCTTTTCCAAATTTCAAAATTTTTTTGGCGAGGCCTCGCCGACTTTTGGGTTGGGCCGGGCCCGCGGCCTGGCCGGTCGAGTTTGGGGGTCCCTACAAGCCCCTGCCCTAGCTCCCGTCCTAAACTCATTTCGAAATATCACACCTCCTTCACAAACCCCCTCCCTTGGCCATTTTTCCCTCCTACCTTGCTGCCCTCTCTTGCGAATCGTCTCTCCACCCCTCTTCTCTACCAGTTTCGACCACATCCCACCTCCCTCCATCGTGGAGTGCTGCCCCCTTCTCCATTTCCTCTTCGTTTCACTCTTTTGGACTCCCTACACGTTGTTGGAGGTTCCAAAATCATGGGAGCTATCTCCTCAACAGTTCTTCCCATTTCCTTTCTTCATTTCCTTACATTTTGCACCCTCCCACGCCTGTTGGGGCACCTGATCATGGAGAACTTGGGAAATCAGCCTCTTTACCCCTATTTTGTCATTTTTTCATGGCCCTTTTTGGAGTTGTGGCGGCCATTTTCTCCATCTCCACCATCCTCTCTCTAATGGGCAAGAGAAAGCATGCCGCTGATGAGGCCGGGCCTAGTCGCCCTACACGATCAAGGCGGTCGCGAGGCACCGCTGCTAGCTCGAGCTTTGCCCGAGAATTTCGCACGAAGCGGGACCTTAATCTCTGGAACCCTGCCGAACGGGTGCAGTTGGCGGCGCTACCTCATGGAGTCTATGAGGACCGCAGAGTTCTTTTCGAAGCCCAGGTGGACGGTCGGCTATTTGGGGAGTATTATTTGTTTGAGCAAGTGGAGGCAGCCCTCTGGGGTCCGTTATTTGAGGTCAGGGGTCGCGTAAATTCTGGCACTGTCAGAGCCTTCTACGCCAACATTTGCGAGCCTACACTAGACCCTTTGCAGTTTCGGCTCTTAGTTGGGGTGGATCTATTCGTCACCGTTGATGTGAGGATGATCGCGCGACTTATGAATATGCTCCTTGGTGACGTACATGTTAGCGAGCTGAATTGGGCGACTGCTCGTGAAAGGGATCGTCGCACCCGATACCTTTGTGGTGGCCGACTAGCTGGATGGCAGCCGAACAAAAGCCTGCTAGCGTCCCACATGTCTGAAGACTTCCGCCTACTACATCACATCTTCACATACAATCTCTACCCCGGACACAGTAATTGCAGCGAGTGCACGCGCCTTATGGTTGATTTTCTATATCAAGTGGGGCAACGGGCGAATTTGTGTGTGCCCACTTTCGTGTTGCGACAGATTGTGAATGTTGCACGCTCCACCAGGAGCTCTGATTCGCTTCCTTTCGGCCGACTCATATGCAGGATTGTACGGGAGTATGGCTATAGTCTGGGGGCGAAAATACCAGTACCGGTCCACTAGATTGACGAGAATACTCTCAAACAGATGAAGCTTGGGGCATAGTGACAACGGGCCCGACAGGGGAAAGTGAGGATGAGATTGAGAGCGATGAAGACAAGAGTGAAGATGGAAGTGAAGCTGAAGAAGAGGAAGAGGAACCTGAGGCTCAGGACACTGAGGAGAGTTCACCTCCTGCGGCTCAGGAGCAGGGCGTGGATCGGGATGCCTTTGATGCATGTTTAGCCCGACTTGAGGAGGGTCAAGCCGCCCTACAGTAGGAAGTCGGGCGAGTTCGAACCAAGCTTGGCAAGGTGTCTCGTACCTTGAAGGCCATCCTGTGTTGTCTGCAGGACAAGAATGACCCTCCTCCATCGCCTGATTCGGATGCCTAATCATCCATACTGCTTCTTGTAGTTGTTTGTTTTTCTTTCTCTGTAGTAGGCTTATGTTGCATGTTGATGATGTAGTAGTTGGTTAGATGTTTTAAGTGTTTGATGTTGTGAATGTATTGGCTATCATGTGATTTCTGTCATGATTCATGTAACTCTGTATTCCATATATTATGACAATTTTGGGTAAATGAAAGGCATGTAGCCTCTTTGTTATGATGATGTGTGGAATGCTTAAAGTGCTTTATGATGCGTGTTATGCTTTATCTCACAAATGTTGTACCCTATATTGTATAGGGCATGCTGCGACAGTACACGCGGAGCACGGTACATCTCCGTCTGACTGGCTCTATGGACCAGACTCCTTCTGGTAGTAGCGGTCCTGCGGACCGAGGGTTAGGTTCTGATCAGCCTCCTGCTGGTCCTACTGGTGGACTGCTACCTTACACGCCCCCGGTTCGCGAGCAGTACCGGCCGTCTTCATCTGCACAGCATGACTCCCAGGCTGCTCCACCGACTGATAGGATCGAGCAGCTGATGTTGATGATGCATCAGCAGTAGATGCAGCAGCAGCAGATACAGCAACACCAGCACCAGCAGCTTATGACTACTATTGCTGAGGCCTTATCCCATGGTGGTAGTGCGACTCCACCTACGACATCCGCACATCCTGCTGAGCATTCTGAGCCTCCTGCTCGGTTTGAGGATGTGCCTCTGCCCACATCCGTCGCACCTCCTACTGGAGATGTTGGTACATGCGGTTTACTCGAGCGATTTCAGCGCTTGAGGCCTCCCTCATTTATGGGTTCTCACAGACCCGATGTCACGCCCCAAACTTGGAAACCGGGCTCACAAAATTTCCGATCGCCGAATCCGGCGCCGACAGCCTCCGTAGAACCCCATTCTCGGCTCCCAGTGCCCATACGCCAGGTTCCGATCCTGGGATGCTACAAGGAGGATTTTTCAGCATCCGTTTAATTTGTAATAAGCATAACCAAACGCATAAACCACAAACAACAACCAAAAACTCCATCACATTTCCACTATAATAAAAAACTTTACAAGTACAATAAGCATAAAGGGAAATACAATGAGGATGGACAAAAAGCTCCAAAAGATCTGCTCTGCGCTCCTGTCTCAGCGCTGCTGCGTCCTCGCGTCACCTGCACGCAACAGTCATGCATAAGCTTATAGAAAGCTTAAAGGGTGGTGAAAGTGTGTGCATAAGGTAGTAATGCAGTATGCAGTATGAGAGTAATGCAGAACATGCTGGTGAATCCATGAATACTACTAGCCGTACCAAGGCTATGCAATGCAAGGCATGAAGGATGTCGGCCATACCAAGGCCATGCGATGCGAAATGCAACTGAAGCATACAAATCCTCATATAAATCCACATATCAGTATAGCTCAAAATCTGGGATATCACCGGGGTCTATACACTCTAAACCAGATTGCCGCCCCATCGCACGTAATAAGGTAAGTGGAAGAGACCTCACTACCCGCCTGCCATATCGGGCTCGGCTCGTCGATAGCGGACCATTCCTCGAGCTGGTCAGACTTAGCCTAGCATTGCCCCCTCCTCTCGGGGCGGGTAAGGCCGCACCCCCTTCCAACCGACCACGACACAGTGAAAGCGCAGCCTCCTGGTAATCGGCCATCAGCGCTCATGCACCCACTCGGTCTAGACGTTGGAGCAACCTCTTGGTACCATAAGGGTTTAGGGACTTACACCCAGGGATATCTATAGCACCCCATGTAGAACAAGATTTCCGGTATCCAATCCTGCCAACCACGATATGACTGTGGTGGCTACGGCCCTGATGTCGCTAGGGCGTACAGTAACCATATCACACGATGCGAATTCATGAATCACACTATCCAGTCATGCAGCAATCATGCGCGTCTCGTGCGCTCATGTAGGGTAACACCGCATATCCGGGAGTCCCTAAACAATCTGCCCAAAGGCATATGCCATGATCAGTCACTTATCATATCAAGCATACATATGATGCGTATGATCATGAATCATGGAACTATACTAAACATGTCATAAATAGTGAACTATCCTTACAATGCAGATGGGCCTAGACATAGACAGCCTACACACAACCAGCACGGGCCTATCAATGGCCCTAGGGAGAGTCATAATGCGGACATTTAACCAACACTATACTGCAATGTGGACGTCAAACCAACATTGCTCCCAAGGCATTGACCGTCGTAAACATCATTACATAAACCATGTTGGGGTCACACATTGCAATGGACCTTAGGTACATCCCATTGGGCTTTAAATACATCAAATGGGCCGTGTCACATGGGCCTTACATTCACATCAAATGGGCCGCAATAATGGGCCTCACCAATGGGCCTTAAGTACATTGCAATGGGCCATAACCCATGGGCCTTATAATGCATCAAAATGGGCCTCGTAACATGGGCCTAATATATATCAAAGTGGGCCTCAACCACGGCTACAAATACATCGAATGGGCCTCATAATATGGGCCCTACATCCACATCAAAGTGGGCCCCAATGATCTACCAAAATACATTAAGATGGACCTCAAAACATGCCAAGGTGGGGTCCATTTAGATCTGTTTCATTCTTTAACTCATGCCATAAAATGGCCCTTCAAAATGGATAGACGGATTGGATGTAACATATACATCATGGTGGGGCCCAAGAAATCCCACCATTCGGTGTCACCTAATATAATATAATATATTTGTATTTATATAATATATATATATATATATATATATATACATATATATATACATGTATATATACATATATATACATATATATATAAATAAATATATATAGATATATACACACACGCACCCACGCACACACTCACGCACACACACGCATGCACCCACGTACACATGCCCACACGCACACACACGCATGCAACCACACACACACACCACCCACGCACACACCCACCGTCCACTGGACGGTGGGAATACATGCATCCCAGCGGGCTCCACCGTCCAGCGGACGGTGGAGAAAACACAAAATCACCATGGGTCCACGTGGGGCCCACTTTAATGTTTACATGCCATCCAACCCGTTCATAAGGTCACGCAGACCTAGATGAAGGGTGAAAAAAAATTTCAGCTTGATCCAAAACTTCAGTGGGCCCAAAAAGGTTTCAATGGAGGACCTTCAATTCTCACTGTTTCCTTTGGTGTGGGCCGCCAGAACAATGAATGGGCCTGATCTTTGGAGGGGGCCCACTCCATGGAGGGGCCCACCTAATGGACGGGATGGATGACACATATACATCATGGTGGGGCCCACGACAGGGGGCCGTGGTGCTGCTGTCCGCCCGCCGTCTACCCAGTGCAGCAGTAGGCGCAGGCCCACCCCCACAACACATGATATTGTCCGCTTTGTCGAAGCTCACGGCTTTAAAACGCGTCATGTCTGTTAAGGGAGGAACCCAACATATAACCACCACAACTCTAGACAACTCTTCCGATGTGGGACAAGTTACACTACAGTCAACTGCAATAGTAGCTCGCCCAGCACAGTAGCCTGCCAGCCACACCTGGGGGCCCGGCCACATGTGGGCTGCCCATATGAAGCAGTGACCGGGGCGTCACATTATCCCTCACCGAGGGCAGAGCTGAACTTGGCTCTGATACCCGAGTAGGCAGAGTTCAGGCTTGACCGCATCTCTAAGATGCTACGGATGCTGCACTGTACAGAGGCAGAGCAGGTCGAGTTGGCCTCTTTCATGTTTGAGAGGGAGGCCAGTTTATGGTGAGGTAGTGTGCTGCGGACTGTCGCAGAGGATTAAGTGTGTGGACCTGGGAGGCTTTCGAGTTTCGGTTCCACGAGAAATACTACCCGCAGACTTATCGACATGAGCGGGAGGATGAGTTCCTACGCCTCAGGTAGGGAGGCATGACGGTTACGGAGTATGAGCACCACTTCACTGAGTTAGGCCATTTTGTCCCAACTAACCTCGTCAATGAGCAGATGCGGATGCGTCGCTTCTCTGGAGGCTTGCGACCTGACATACGGTCGAAGATATGGCTGTCTCAGTATACCCACCTACGCGGCACTGGTCCACATGTCTATGACGGCCGAGCAGGATGTGGATCGGTTAGCCTAATCGCTTGGTGCTATGGTTGCGAGGCCACGACAGGAGTTACAGAGCAGGCCTATCCTAGGCAAGAGGCCTCGTGCTGATTCACCTCCCAGGGCCGCGACACCAGTAGTTCCTGTTAGACGCCCGATTGTGACCTGCATGTATTGCGGGAAACTGGGACATCCTGCTGCGAGTTGTTTCTCGCGTATGAGGGCTAGCGGATTTTCACCACCACAGCGGTTGGATCGCCCTTACCCGCAGGCCATATCAGCTCCACCCCTACAGACTGCTCCTGCACATCCTTCCTTCCGACCTCCTGTATCGTGCTTCAGGCCGCCACAGCGACCCTTGGCTCCACAGCCGAACCGTCAGCAGTAGGCTCGCGTACACACGCTTGTTGCAGAGAGGCACCTGAGACGTCGATTTCGGGCCCGACGGCTTTTGAGGGTACGACTTATATTCATGGTACTTCGTTTCCTTATTGGTAGACACTGGGTCCACTACTTCTATTATTCTTGTGGGGCAGTTAGTTAAATGTTTATCTTTGCGTACTATTCCCACTAAGGGACTGAGACTCACTACGGCTACTGGGACCTGTTCGGATGTCACACGGTTATTATTATGCGAGGGTGCTCTGTTGTAGTTTTGGGTAGCAACACAGTGCTTGTCGACCTCATTGTTGCTCCACTATGGCACTACGACGTTACCTTGGTATGGACTGGCTCGCTAAGATGAGGGCAGAGATAGATTTTCGATACTCGAATCATGACTGCCTATGGATCTGAGGACAAGCTTTCATGTTTCCAGTGTAGGTCAGTTGGTCCTGCCGTGTTGATTGTTATGCTTGCTTTATTAGTGCCGATTGATGGTCCAACATTGGAGGGTAAGCGGTTAGTATAGTTTAGAAATTTTATAGGTGTGTTAAGACTATTCCTGGTTACCTCCTCGGCGCGAGATTAATTTTACAATTGATCTTACGCCTGGTGCGACGCCCATCTCATTGCCGACTTATCGTATGCCTCCATGTGAGATGGATGAGCTGCGGAGACAGATTGACGAGCTTGTAGAGAAGGGTTTTATACGACCTAGTGTGTCTCCTTGGGGAGCACCCGTGCTATTTGGAGAAGAAGGACGGGTCACTACGGTTATGTATTGATTACCGTAGGTTGAACCAGGTCACGGTGGAAGAACAAGTATCCTTTGCCCAGGATAGATGATCTGTTTGATCAGTTGAGGGGGGGAGAAGTATTTCTTGAAGATTGATCTTCAGTCGGGGTACCACCGGTTGGGCGTGTGAGAGATGAGGACGTGCAGAAGACAGCCTTCGGACGTGCTTTGGACACTATGAGTTCCTAGTGATGTCGTTCGGTCTTACGAACGCACCCAGCCGTGTTCATGGATCTGATGAACCGGGTATTTCGGCCCTTCCTATACCGATTCGTCATCGTCTTATTGATGACATTTTGATATACTTTATGAGTAGGGAGGAGCACGAGGAGCACCTGAGAGCGGTGTTGGATACACTGGAGAAGAACCAATTGTTTGCACAATACAAGAAGTGCGACTTCTGGCAGGAGGAAGTCAAGTTCCTCGGGCATGTAGTGTCCAAGGATGGAATAGCAGTGGACCTTGCTAAGGTAGCTGCGGTTCAGGATTGGCAGCAGCTTGGCTCGGTTACCGAGGTGAGGAGTTTCCTTGGTCTGGTTGGGTATTACAAACGCTTCATTCGGGATTTCTCAAAGATTGCCAGGCCATTGTCTCAGTTAACTCGGAAGCACCTGAAGTTCGCCTGGAATGAGAAGGTGGAAGCAGCTTTTAAGGAGCTGAAGGACAAGTTGGCGTCCGCCCCTGTGCTAGTATTGCCAGAGCAATGGGAGAAATACATGATATATACTGACGCGTCTCGCGTTGGTTTGGGTTGTGTTCTGATGCAGAAGGATAGGGTGATTTCGTATGCCTCGAGACAATTAAGGAAGTACGAGGAGAATTACCCTACACACGACCTGGAGTTGGCAGCTGTCATCTTCGCATTGAAGCTCTGGAGACATTACCTCTACGGAGAGGAGTTCGAGCTTTTCTGCGACCACAAGAGCCTTAGGTACATATTCACACAGCGAGACTTGAATATGAGACAACGTCGGTGGATGGAGACCTTGAAGGACTTCAAGTTCGAGGTTTCTTACCATCCTGGCAAGGTGAACCTTGTGGCAGACGCGTTGAGCCGCAAGAAGGCGATAGCATTTGCGGCATTGTTGATGATAGCTAAGTGGGACATGGTTGAGTTCGTACGGGACTTCGAGCAGAGACTCACTATGGAGGAGCCATTTGAGTGTGTTGCGCACGTTCGGGTGTGACCCCTTATTGACGACAAGATTATTGAGGCCCAGGAGGGCGATATGCGCTGTCTGAGCTTCGAGAGCAAGCTAGCGATGCCGAAAACTCCGAGTGGAGAGTTGGTTCTGATGGGGGTCTACGATTTCGTGGCCGCCTATGCGTTCCTGATATGTCTGACTTGAGACGCGAGCTTCTCGAGTCTGCCCATAACTCGAAGCTTGCGATGCATCCTGGTAGCATGAAGATGTACCGGGATATGAGACGGACGTATTGATGGGATAACATGAAGACCCATATCGCTGAGTATGTGTCTCGATGTCTTACGTGCCAGCAGGTCAAGGCAGCAGAGAACATCGCTGCTCCTGGACTGCTTCAGCCCATGCCCATAGCGGAGTGGAAGTGGGACTTCATCTCCATGGATTTCATATCAGGGCTGCCGAAGATGAGGAAGGGACACGATTCCATTTGGGTGATTGTGGACCGGTTGACTAAATCGGCCCATTTCCTCCCTATCAGAGTTACGAACTCTGCAGACGAGCTGGCTAGATTGTACATACATTAGAGAGATCGTCCGTCTGCATGGAGTTCCTTTAGAGATCGTATCGGACAGAGACACTCGTTTCACATCTATCTTCTGGACTCGTATCCAGGAGGCGATGGGTGTGAAGTTGAAGTTCAGTACGACATTTCATCCTAGACTGATGGGCAGACAGAGAGGCGGTGAACAGATTCTGGAGGATATGTTGCGGGCTTGTGTGTTGGACTTCAAGGACAGCTGGGATGACTGTCTTTCGTTACGCAGAGTTCGCCTACACAACAGCTTCCAGGCGACTATTGGCATGACGCCATATGAGGCCTATATGGTCGTCCTTGTAGAGCACCGCCATGTTGGGCTGAGGTTGGCGAGCGTAGTCTGATGGTTACAGGCGAGTACAGAGAAGGTCGACATTATCAGCGTCGCGACTACTTAGCGCACAGAGCAAGCAGAAGAGTTACGCCGATACGAGGCGGCGACCGCTTGAGTTCGGGGTCGGTGGGGATCATGTTGTTCCTCAGTTTTCCCTATGAAGGGAGTCATTCGGTTGGGAAGAAGGGGAACTCACACCGAGGTTTATCGATCCATTTCAGATACTGGATCGAGTGGGTGATGTGGCGTATCGTCTCGCTTTGCCCACACCACTTGCATCTGTACACAACGTATTTCATGTATCTATGCTGAAGAAGTACGTTCCTGACCCTTCACATATCATCAGATGGGAGAGTAGGTACAGCTGAGCGAGGATGCCACGTATGAGTTGCGCCCGACGCGTATCCTTGACAGGAAGGAGCAGGTACTGCGTAGCAAGGTCATTCCACTTGTGAAGGTACTATGGACATATCATTCCGAGGAGGAAGCTACTTGGGAGACTGAGGCTGAGGTCAGGAAGAACTACCCTCAGATTCTCGAGGAATACGAAAAGGTATAAAATTTCGAGGACGAAGTTTTTTGTTTAAGGGGGGTAGATTGTAACGACCCGTAAATTTTCGTACTATGGTTCGAGTACCACCTCGACCAGAAAACAATTAGGATTAAATACTTTAGAAATTTAACAAAGTTAACTAAGTGCAAAAACTCGATTAGCCATGAAATCCGTTGGAATCGCTTTAAATACGATCTGCAAGACCCAAAACTTGCAAAATCATGACTCTAGGTACCCTAAAGTTTAGGATCAAACTCATTACCTGGCTACTCTCGGGAATGACTTGAAACTTCGTTAGGTCTAGACCGCACATCGGAAGTCCGATTAACACGAAATTAAGGATCTAGGATCGCCTCGCTGGGCTTGAACCATCTCGGAAATCAAGTCCAGACACGTCCCGCGGTCATTCGCTTGAGTCCGGAGCGAGGAGTGTGAAAACCACTCTTTTCTTTACAAATAAATATCTTGAATAGTGACTGGCACCACTCGCTTGCGGATCAGTATTAAGCAACCAGACCGTCAGAATTAGACCAAATTACACCCTCGGATCAGGAAAAATTTCAGGAACATTTACATGTACTTGGAATTTCGGATCGT
>JAJHSJ010002213.1:0-42450 GCA_021015155.1 Magnolia officinalis | reverse complement strand
GTCAATATCACATATGGGTCTGAAATCCAGTTGAATCCACAGCCGCTAAGTTGGTTCCTTCAATCAAGGCAACAGTTAGCAACCACCCATCCCCATGTGCTTTGACTCCATGATCGCTGCCTAAAATTCAAGATGGCAATGATTCAAGTTATTGAACAGAAAGTATGCAACCACGTAAACTTAAAATTTGCAAGAGAAAACATAAATATTTTTGTCAATCAGAGATGCTGCAGCTAAGAAAACCAAAATCTTGATGGCCCTGAACAGGGCAAAGAAAGTGGGTACAATTATGAAAAGCAAAAGCATGCTTAAGTTTGTGTGTGTGTGTGTGGTCTGAAACTCATCCATTTTTAAAGAAAAATGCAGGATTAACATATCTAAAACTTGTCCATTTGTAATAATTCCCCTCAAAATAAACTCTTAGAGGACATGACTGGCATTTCAGCCAGGGAAATATATATTTAGGAAGTCAGGTATCAGAATATATGCCTTCATGTGTGAGTATTACATTGTGGTTGGTATGGTTAAGGAAAATGAATTCATTCCCAATCATACTTTACATAAATGCTCACAATTAATACTATCATGCACCGATGTTAGAATCAAGAACCCTCATGGTAAGAGGAATTATAGCTCCATAATGCATCAGGTCATGCTTACCATTCTCGTGTGCTCAGTTCATACAAGTCAGACCCATAGAGTGGAGATCTGGATCCCAGAAGGTTCATCTGACTGGCTCCAGCATAGACAAAGGACACCCTAAAATCCCCCAGATTGCAAGGTCTCAGCCTTCCAAACCTTGGTCTTTCCACCAAATTATTTCTTTTTTCAACTCTTAACCAAATGTCTGAATGCCATGGACAAGAAGGTTAGGATCTTCTCTAATCTTGAAGAGTTATTGGGGTATCGCCCATCCATGATGGGGCCCATCAGATAAATGGCCACGGTGAAAACCATGGGCTGCACATGTATGGACAGGGAACAGGAATGTGTATATATCATGATGCATCATGGCCCTACAATCCTGCTACACAATACTCCCTCTTAACTAAGAGAAATCAAGCTGATCCGTAGATAAAGGAATTTACCTCTTTGCATTCTAGCCTGCATAAAGCGAGCTATCTTCTCTAGGACACGTTCGCCTTGAAGAACCAAAAACCCCCACACACAACCACTTCCCCAATTGAGTCTGGCAAGTCTAATCCCTTAAACTCGAGCCCTTGGATGGTGCTGGGCATAGCTAGCATGATATGTGTGAATACATACAATCCCATAAAAACAGCTGAGACTACAGTAAAATTCCCGAAATACCGAACTGCCAGCTTCCAATCGGACTGCTGCTCCGTCTGCAGAGAAGCTAATATCTGCTCCTTATCAGACCCAAGATCTTTCGAATCAACGAGTTTTACATTCTGAGCTAACAATTTTGCAAACTGCTCGTAGCTGTCCTTGAGACCTTGTCGGGCCCCACTTTCGATCATTCCTTTCATTATGGTGCTCTGTAGAAAATTCATACGCCATGATATTACCAACCGCGACGATTGATCTCCCGATGGCAACTCAGTCCCTGGCATGATACAGAAGAGCAGTTCTACCTTGAAACAGCTCCCATACGGAACATCCGGGGTGCTCGCACTTAATAAAACTGCAAAAAGCTTCCCATCAGCTTTCACATATACTTGCTCCTCAGTAGCTTTCACAGCCTTGACTAATTTAGTTGCAGCCTTTGTGTAGGAAACAACTCTTTTTAAGCTGTCTGCACCATTTTCAATCATCCAGGGTCCTTCTTGCATGTCTGTAGTTCCCTGCAGCTCTGCCAAAGATTTCATAAACTTCGAACCAGGTGAAAAAATAAGGGAATTCAGGTCAGCTGGTGAAATCACATATTGTTGGTCTAGAAGTACTCCTCCCGGTAAATTGCTAGGCAGTTCTGCTCCTTGATCTCTTAATTCTATACTTTTCAGTGCTTCTTCAAATGTGTTGTAAGAGGACATGTCTTCCACTTTGTCATCCTGAACCTCAGTCTTGGGTAGCGTTTCTTGCAGGTCTGACGAAACAGCAACTTCATTGGTGGTGGATGCTGTTTCCCCATTTTTGTTGAGAAAAATTTGAACAAGGCATTCAGCAAGTGTCTGTGCATATGACTTATCATCCTTAGCAGGTACGGCTTCTTCCACAGTACCATTAGTAGATACTGACGATTCTCTGGTAGTGGTTGCGGGTTTCTCTGGTGCGTGATCATCATCCATGGACCTCGAAGCAACTGCCATTTGGTCTACGAAAGAGTTGTTCTGAGATAAAGATATGGTGAGACAAATTTCACCTGAAAAAAATCAAACCAATGATTATGGCCAAGGTGCATGATAGGGTCCTAAACTTTTAAAGAATTTACAAAACATTACAAAATCCCTGTTTCTGTGCAAACATACTGCTGATTATTTGGCAACGTAAATGAATAGGTTCTACAGTTTCCTGAATAAAAAAGTACCCAATACTTAAATTATACACGAGAACATGGAAAGCCTCATATTCTGCAAGTCTTAAATCTAAAATCCAAAACATTCATGAATTTAACAAAAAGACCATATCCACAGGGAAATGCATTTTCCCTTGAGGCCTATTTGTTTCACCACATCCTTTTATCAGTGTAAAATGCAAAACATCCATGTTAACTAAATGAGTAATACATTAAAAGGGCCAGGATATCACTGATCTCCCTACCTGAAGAAAATGCTATTTGCAAACAGAGTAATTCACTTATTATGTAAAATATAAAATAAGATAAAAACTGCAATTTTTTGTGGATCTAGTATAGATCAAAAGGAGCTAGAAATACTGAGCCGATAAGCAGTTTCATGTGGGTCTAATAGTAAAGTAGCCCAAGAAGCAAGACATAAAATCTATTACAACCTAATCTAGAAGAGATTAGACAATTTTTTCTTCCTTTCTTTTTGTTTAAATTCGATAGGCAAATTGGGCTTGAACCTGAGACCCCAATTCCGAATACAGGCTGTCAACCACTGAGTTACAGGCTCAAACCCATAGATCAGACTAACATGGTCCTTCAATACCATCTGGAAGTCTGAAAATTGATAATCAAAAGGAGACAATTAAAACAAACAAAAACTAACTGAATTTTAGTTTTTCACCATGAACTAGCAATTTCAGCCACCAAAAATAAAACATTTTGAGAATTTGAGAGATCAAAGGGAAAGTAGGAAACAATTTAACTATTTGAAAAAGAACAATAAATTCTTCTTAATGGAGAATACTCTAAAAGAAAACTGATGGATGCAACTAAAATAGTTAGCGTCATCTTAAAAAAAAAACAATCTTACATTTTTCACCCTAACAACTCTTACAAGTACTAGAGATCTGTGAAGTAAACATGCAGGCATTTATGAGGAACGTTCCAGGCTACTTCCACTGTTTTCACAAAGTATTCACAGCTTTAACAGCACCAAAGTGAATACTGTGATTGTAATTATTACTTAAAATAAAAGTATTTAATTTTTAAGTTTAACAACGTCACCCATGATGCATAAATGTTCGAGTGCTTTTAACAAGATGCAGGCGATTTAATTTTCATCTATAGCATCACGATCATCCTTTCATGCTTACAAAAATCAAGAGGGTGCTTTTAACTTTTAGCAAACAGCATAACTAGCAACACTACCAAAAACAGATTTTGCAATTTTGCATAAAACAAAATGAAATAAATCACGACATCAGCAATGAAATTGATGAAGTACACAAATGATGGTTTCATATTAGGATCAAACTTTCATCTTTAAAAACTCACGAAGTAGATTTATGGTGTTTTAAATAGAAAATAATATAAGCCATTTAAAGACATGCTGCAAGTGAAATCCAAACCGTCAACGGACAACAGCCACATTTTTCAATTCCCAAAATACCCAAACTTCATTTAAATTGCCTTCCAATGACCCTTCAATATTCAAAGTTCTCTGCCTAGGAAAACTATTTCTTGGCCAAAAATGTCCAAAACCTAGCCGTGTAACTCATGTTATGTATAGTATACATGTTCATGTCCACAGCTGAAGTGAGTATTTTACCATTAACCAGTTGATGAGATCCAACTACCAATAACAGATTTCTGATAAGATACAGATGAATCCCATTTAAAGATTATCCCAAGCCCAGGTAAAGAAAGATTGGCAGCCAGTAATTGAACTTTGTCAAAGCAATTATGATAATTCATGCCAAACCCAATAGCTGGGACCAGGTACCTGAAGATGCTGATGATGATTTATGATGTGAAAATAACTTCAATTTTCATATAATAAGATCATGTGGTGCAATCTAATGATACTCAGTCAAAAGAAACAGCATTATTTTTAAACTAATCAAGCAACAGAACAGTGGGGCCCACCTATTTACAAACCTAAGAGCAATTGATCTTGCGGGACCCACCATGAAATGTATCATTTCTTGATGTCTTCACTATCAATGATCCTGATGGACGACTACAAATCAGATGGTCCACATCTAACAGGGTCCAATTCAGATGACAAGGATCATAAGGGGGTACTTTTTAGGTGTCTCCCATCCACAATGGAACCTACAATTTGAACCATTCAGACCAGCAAAACATGGGCCCCAAATGTCCCAAATGCTCGATCAAAAATCAGGTGTTTCCCCCATGTCTAAAAACTCAGTTTTCACACACCCAGACAAGCAAATCAGACCTAACTACCAAAAAGAGATATTAGAAAAAGCAAGAACCATAACAAATCCCAGAACCCAACAAATCCCAGAACCCAATCTACAATTCAACATCTATAAACAAAAATAAAATTGAATAAATTCTGTAGGTACCGCAGTCTCTGTTCTTGGACTTCTTGTTCTTGGGCTGCAGCGGATACCACACAGTTCCAAGGGTCTTATTCTCTGCATCAAAGACTCTCCACACAGGCACTTTCAACTGACCCACAAAGTCATCGTTAAAGTACTTGTCCTCATCCAAGACAGACACCGTCAGTTCCTCATTGAGATCTTCGACTCTGAAGCTGAATTCTTCATCCCAAGAAGGATTCAAGCACTTCTTCACGACCTTAGTTCGGAACCTGTACTTCCCGAGCTGTATCCGGGCATACGGATCGCTCGAACCGTTGAGATCCATCGCGGGCAAATTCCGCGCCTCAATCACGTGGACAGAGAGCTTCATTTGGAAAATTTTGTGGAAATTTCAAAAGAAGTTCAAAATCGCAGGAAATTAATGCAACAAAAATGCGTGAAATTTTTGTACAAATCAATAGAGAATGAACGGATTCAGTGGCTAGAATTGCCTAATTTTCTTGAATTAAAGAATACAAAATTTTTCATTTGAACATGAAAATCACCCACGAAATTCTATGAAAACATGTATGGAACAACAAAACCAAATAGGAATTTCGAAAATAAAAATCAGAAAAAATGACAACAAAAAAAAAAAAAATCCGATTTAAAGTGAAACCCCTAATTTCCCAGATATTCGAACAACATAGAAAAATCATCCATCAAAAATCAAGAAAAATAAAAATAAAAAAAATACATAATTTCAATTTTCATACAGAGATTTTAAAATAATATTCACGGAAATGCCATTTCCAGATAAAGAAGAAAAAAAAAAAAAACTAGAACAAATTCTGAAGCCTAGGACCCAAATTCTCCCCCCAAAAACAGAGAAACCAGATTGAGACGGAAAAATCGAGAAGGAATTACAGAAAGAATTACAGAATTGCCATCATCAGTTGCAGAAAGAAACCCTAGATTTTCCGAAGAGAGATTTGGGGGATTTTTTTGCGCTTAAAACAGAGACTCGGTTTCTTCCCTCTCCCTGTCTCTCTCTTCCTAAAACCCGCGTTTGAAATTTCCATGCTTATGTTCACTACAGCGGCTGTACGTGACCTGTAACATACATCCCTTTCTTTATCCGAACACGTCATTGCTATAGAAAATCTGATTCGTCAAAACGTGGCCTAATCCATGATAATTATTTCAATATTCTTCTTAGGTGGGGACCCAACTTTATAATCAATATTCAAACGACGGTATGGATCATTATAATGTGACCAATATCAACAAATTTTTCTTATTTTCATAATGTACGGTTATTATCTTGTGTCTCATCTTTTGCACGGATCGGATTTTCTGAAATTTGATACATTTTCAGGATGGAAATGCATTACATGAAGGTCACAGCCAACCGCTGTATGTGCTATATTAATTAACGTTGATTAGTATTAGTTGATTTTAATAGGGTGATTAGGAATTTTAATGGTCAACGTAAAAAGTTTGACTTTTCTATGACTTCGTCTTGCTTCCGCCGCATCGGTTCTTCTTGCCTAGGATTGGTCAAGTGGGAAGGATAGCGTCCGGCGCGATTGACAGATCCAGTTTGCCCACTTCGTGGGAGTAATCCGGATCGTCCATAGGTGGGGTTATCTGTTGATGGGCAACTGATGAAAGGATACTTGGAATGTTCGGCTACAATTGATTGATGATTTGTGACGTACAATGTTGATGGGCCACCTAGGATGATCCAGACCGTTCATGGGCCAGGAGGTCGTTACACTAGTGATGGACATTCTTACAAGATCTGAGCCGTTAATCAGTGCATTTCCGCTTTGTAAATACATTTTCTAAAAAATCGGCCGATCGAAGAAGTGGACCTGACTTTAATCATCCACGGGGAGATTTCAAGGATAAAGGCTAATCTGCAACACGCTTCGTGAATGGTACGAATCACAAAAGGGTGGGCCCATACTTTGGACGGCTTAAATTATTTGGCCATGCTTCTGTGTGTACGGTAACGTTTTGTCTAACCCATCTGCATGGGTCGCGTCTGACCATTTATGGCATGGGCGTGGAAAAGGGGAAACGGATTGGCTACTGCCCCTGCCACCAGCCAATGGCTGAAGGTCGGTGCTCTGTGGGATCCACCATGATGTATGTGTTTCATCCATGCCATCCATCTATTTTTAAAGATCATTTTACTGTACGAAACAAAAAATAAGATATATTACGATCTCAAGTAGACCACATTACAGGAAACAGTGTTGAATGAGCGTTGACCATTAAAAATATTTTGGGGGCCATAAAAGTTTTGGATTAAGCTTATTTTTGTTTTTTCCTTTCATCTGGGCCTTTATAACCTAATCAACGTATTGGATGTCAAATAAACAGTACATTGGGCCTTAGGAGGATTTTAATGGTGGATATCCAATCAATATTGTTTTCATGTGGTGTGGTCCACCTGAGCTTATATCCCTATAATTTTTCTATGAAGCTACTAAAATGATCTTTAAAAATGGATGAACGGAATGGATGAAACAAATACATCGTGGGGCCCACAGAGCACCGACCATCAGCCACGGGGCTGGTGGCAGGGCAGTAGCCAATCCGTTTCCTGGAAAAGGCAAGGAACTTTCCTGGCGATTTGAATGGAACCACGGACTAACGGGAGCGGATTGCGTCCTGCGCCGGCGTGGACAGACTCGGTCCAGGCAGGGGTTCTTTGGGGCCAACGTAGATGTATGAGTTTTATCCACGCCGTTCATTCATTTTTTCCATATATTTTAGTATCTTTTGCCAAAAATGAACCAAATCCAAGGCTCAAATGAACCGCACCACAGGAAAAAGGATGATAATGGTGCCACCATTGAAATATTCCTAGGGCCCACCGTGATTTTTATTTTCCATCCAACCTGTTCATAAGGTCACATGGACCAGGATGAAGGGAAAACACAAATATCAGCTTGATCAAAACTTCTGCGGCTGCAAGAAATTTTTAATGGTGGGCGTTCAATCCCACTGTGTGGTCCACTTGAGAAGTGGATCTACCTCAATTTTGTTCTCACACCAAATTATCTAGAAAAACGGATGGACGGCGTGGATAAAACCTATACATTACGGTGGGCCGAATGGAACCACTGCCTAGACCGAGTCGGTCCAAGCGAGGCAGGACGGAATCCGCTTTCTAGTACTAACTGCCCCTGCTTCTTCTCAATATTACGAAAGAAGAATACTTTGATACTCTGGCCGAGTGAGATGTACGATACTCATGCAGTTAGAATGTACTCTTGAATAACTTGCGTGGCATTAAAAAAAAAAAAAAAAAAAAAAAAAAAAAAAAAAAAAAATCAAAATAAACTGTAAAAATTACAGAAACCAGTTTATATGTATCATGAATAACAAATTAATCTTAAATTTTTATCGAAATATTAGATTGAAGGACATTAATTGGACGGTTGGAAATGAAAAATTTTCAATAGTCTTATTTCAAAAGAAAAGTGTCCGGGAATCAGGGGTTTTGATTGTTCAACCAACCTGATTTTTTATAATCTAGCTTAATTTAGACAATTTAATGTATTCAACATGTACCGTTTCTTAGTGGCTGCGTATCAAGCGTCATACGTAGCCAGAGTATCAAATTACCCCCTCATTACCAAAAGCCAAGCGAAAACTACTTTCGGATTGTCATGGGTACACACGGAGCATGCCTATCGTTTCTTTGAGGAGAATGACTTCACATTCATAAAATCTACTCCATCCATCAGATACCAAAGCCATTTTTTCTCATTGATCCTAAAACTCGGGCTGATTAAACATTCATGTAGACCACACTACATGGAATTATATCTCAAACCTCTAAATTCTCGAGTTATGGCCCATCTAAGATCTGAAATAGTGTAATTAATTTTCTGCGAATATTTTTTTCCTAATGACTCAAATCATATGAATGGATTAGATGAAACATAAACATCACCGTAGGATGGCGAGCGTTGAATCATAACTGTTCCCATGGTGCGTCCTACCCGAGTATTGGATCATGATGTGGCCTACCTGAGTATTATATCGTTGTGATTTTTAGAATCCATTGTAAGATATAGGAAACCTACCTGATGAACGGGTTGGATCTCATGAAAGTTCCAACCACGTGGCAAAACGTTCCTACATAAGTCACAAAGCAAATACTTCCAGCCTGCTAAAATGTAAGGCTGAAAGGCGGGGGTCGGTTGGTCCTCAACCTTAAGTCCAACCTAAGCTTCCTGTATCTCAACCCTAATCCACCTCAACCAAATCTTGGATTAGGAATTTTGAACCCTAGTCCAACTTAATCGAGCTTGGTTGGGTTTGCTGGGTGGATACATGCTAATATTTTGGTTATTATATTACTTCATTATAGTTTAATACATGTCTTATTCTTTATGCCTATAATTTTATTAATAATGTATAGTTATTTATAATAAAAACTAAAAAGACAAAAACATACATCGAATCTTTTGTATTTTTGTTAAAGTATTAAAGAAGAACAATCTTTTATCCTTGGATGGACACTATGGATCTGATAGATAAATCATGATGGGGCCCACAAAAGTTTCACATGTAAACACTTTCAATTTTCTTCCCTCACCCTGGAATGTCCACCGGAGAGGATTAGGTGAGACCCCGGCCTCACCGAAGATGGTGCGGCCCTCACCAGGGTGGCCACCATGATGTGCGTATTATGTATCCACCCTGTCCATCCTTTTCTCATTTCATTTTAAGATATTATGCAAAATAAATAAATAAGTAAAAGAAGTAGATCAAAATATCAAGTGGACCATACCACAGGAAAATAGTGGTGATTGACCATTAATTGGCCACAAAAGTTTTAGATCAAGCTGATGTTTGTTTTTCCCTTCATCCGGGCTTATGTGAACTTATCAACATATTGGATGGCAAATAAAATCCACGGAAACATTAATTTGTGCCCTAAGAAGTTTTTAATGGCAGTGTTCAATTGTCATTGTCTCATGAACTATAGTCATTGATAATTGGATCTTCTTAATTTTTGGAAACATGCTCTTAAATGATCTGAAAAAATGGATGGACATTGGAGTGGATACTACACGTCAAGGTGGGCCCCACGGTAAGGGTTGTAAAGTCTTGGGTAAGGCCGGGCGTCTCAGCTAATCCGCTCCCTTGCACAACACAACAAGCAACGAAATTTCTTAACATGTGAAATTTACGTGGGCCCCACAATAATGTATTTTATAAATCCATACCATCCATTTAAATTTTTAGATCATTCTAGGATATGAGCCCAAACTGCAAACCCAAAACTAAAGTGGATCACACCATTGAAAATAGTAGGAATTGGTGCTACAATTGAAAACTTTTTTGGGCCGCAAAAGGCTCTAATTAAGCTGATATTTGTATTTGAACTTTCTCCCGTTATGTGTGATCTTATGAACATGTCATATGGAAAAGAAGTCTCACAGTTGGCCCTATGAAAGTTTTGACGATAGTTTGTTTAATCCCTACTAATTTTTGTGGTGTGGTTCACTCGAGCTTTGGATGTGCCTCATTTTTTTGGTCATGCTCTAGAATGATCTATAAAATTTGATGGATGGTGTGTATTAAAACACAAATCATCGTGGGGCATAAAAAAGTTTCACATGCTAAAAGTCATGTTGTGTAGAGAGAGAAATTTGGCATAACTTGTTAAGCTTGAGTAATCGGAAATGACGTGGACCAATGAGACGCGACAGCACTGGAATTTTATGTGCCTTCAACATAAATGATCCACACTCGATTATAATTTTTAAGTAACTTAGATATTGATTGAGTTCGGATTTGGGTTGGATCGGGTTCGGGTTTGGGTTGGATCGTGCAACCCAAGCCTAACCCAAATTTTATCGAGTTGGTGTTTGTATAGCCTGAGCCCAAGACCAAACTCGATACATGGTGCCCGAGCATAACCTAATGTCAAGTCGGTCACAGGTCAGTTGGGTTCAACCCGCCCGACTTTCAACCCTACTAAAATGCCTAGGGGTGTCAATGAGCCAAGCTCGGGCTTGAAAATTCAGAATTTTGAACAGGGCTAGCCCAATGGCCCAACCCGAAATAGTTCAAAAATCCAGGCCGAGACCTACCCCAACCCTGACCCATTGACAGCCCTAAAATTGTCCATCTTTCACAGGATAACCGGATAATATCTAAGCTCTTTTTTTATGCACACATCATAATTAATGAGTCTACCACATAAGTTATTGGTCACATAACAAATAACTTCCAACATTCCACGTACATGTGCATAGTATGAGAATCACTTATACGAAAAGCGGTGACTTCCGCTTATCTTCTAGGCCATGCATGGCATAGAAAACAATGTCTATCCGTTGATAAATAACAAAATATGTGTGGTCCACCTGACAAGTGAATGCTCTTGGTTTTCTCACAAAGCGACCTTTATGATGGTTCCAACATATTGGATGAGTTAGATGTTGCAAGGATACAGTGGGTTGGAGGCTATCCACTGAGTGTATGGTAAATTGTGGTGTCATCACTTGGACTTAGATCTTTTTATAAGGATTTCATATAACTGACTTGGAGGCATGACTCTTGGGGAGATATCGTAAGTTACTTAAGATAAGCTACTTATGCATTAAGTAACTTATCTTGGTTTTTACTTATTAAACTGAAGTGATTAAGTACAAAAAAGTTACTTATAATTGATCTTAAGCTAAACTTGCTTATCTCATATAAGTAACGTATCTACTGCATAAGTAGAAAAAGTAACTTATTTAGTTGTATCCAAACAAGCCTATGAGGACTGAAATTACTAAATTATCCTCCTTTTTTTTTAAATCCTTAGCAAGCGATAAAGAAAATAATCAATCAATAAGTGACTTAAGGAAAACTAATTACGCCTTAAGTAACTTATTTGGTTCCTACTTATTAAGCTAAAGTGATTAACTTTAAGTAAAAAAGTTAATTAAGTTGATCTTAAACCAAACTTATCTCAAATGAGCAACTTCTCTGCTACCACAGTGAGGTATAAAAAAATAAATAAATAAATAAAAATAAAAAATAACTCATTTCGTTGTATCCAAACAAGCCCTTGAGGACTCAAATTACTAAATTATCCTTCTTTCTTTTTTTAAACCTTTAGGAAGTAATAAAGATCATAATCACTTGAAAAGTTAAGGTAAACTAATTATGCCTCAAGTAATTTATCTTGGTTTCTACTCATATAAGTATTAAGTAACTTTGAGTAAAAAAGTAACTTAAATTTCTTAAACCAAACTTACTTATCTCAAATAAGCAACTTCTCTGCTACCGTAAGTAGAAAAAGTAACTTGTTTGGTTGTATCCAAACAGGCCCTTGGGGATTGAAATTACTAAATTATCCCCATATTTTTATCTTTAGCAAGTGATAAAGATCATAATCACTCAAAAATATATATATATATATATATGGTTGATCAAATTATCAAATGGGCTACCCGTTTTCTTTTGGAGTCAATTATAAGAATTCTTATTTCACTATTTCACTCTATTCAGGAGCATAATTCTCAATTAATTCATAGATCATGAAATCTTTTCTTACTATCTCACTCTACATTCTTTTGAGCCTTCACTTACATATCCTCTGATAGCTTTCATTATGAATGAAGTGAGTCATTGCCTGCACAATTTTACATCTCTATTACATATGGCCTAACCATCAAAGTCTACTTTCTTCTCTTGTTATAAGTTGGTGCTACACCTAAGTTCCCCGTAATGTGTTCATTTCTAATTTCGTCCTCCCTCGTCTTATCATTAATTAATCTCAACATCTTCATTTCAGCTACAATCATCTTAAGATCATGTTTTGTTCTTTAATTGCCAAACATTTTGTTCATAAAGCACAACTCATCTTGTATTTTTCTTTTAAATTTCCTCTTAAGTTTGATTGATACACGATATCTGATTCAATCTTTCCACTGTCATGGCCAACCACCAAAAGAAAAGATTCAATATCTATGCATATCAAGTAGTGCACTCTCAAATCTAAACTATCGTATCATCAACTATAATTAAAACCTTTTTTAATGGTTAAATCATTTGCACAACTTTTTGAATGTTGAGCCTAGTAAAAAATTACTTAAGAGCATCTGGTTTCCTAAATCTAAATATAAGATAGTTTGTAGGAAACTAGTCAATCATTGTTTGCTCATGTGTATCCCAATGGACTTTGATAGGTACTTATACCCACTTTTACTAGCCACGTGATGACCTCATAAAGCAGTCAAAGCATATATAATTAAGACCTTGAATCCTTACACATCATCAGGTTTAAGCATTAACCAAATGCAGTGCATCCTTAAGTCGATCATAATCAAGGCATCATGGGTCTCCTTATCTAGAGATTTGACCTCAATATACAATGTAAGTGCCTAATATGTCCAACACTGGGAGCCATTATCCATGATACACTCCCACTCCTATGTGGGATAAGATGAAGGCACACAACGGCAATTCTCTCTAACTTTTCTCTCATAGTTAATGATAGTTGTGTCCAATCTCAAGTGCTCAAGGACACTTAAAGGAATCTCTCTCTTTTAACCTTCATGTATGTTTCAAAATACTTTCACATATTAACTTTGACATATATACCACATCTACTTAAGCCCCATGATTATCATGATCCACTTCTAAGATCATAAATATCACATCCATATCACTGGTGAACAAGGTTTATATTGATTTTCTAAGACAACTCTAGCACAACGAGCTTCTCAACTGCCCATGATGGCTTCCATTTATGGTTGATGGTGTTAATGACCGCCAATGAATTACCATTCATCTTTAACAACCTGATTTTTGTTCTCATAACAAGCTATGAGTCATAATAGAAAGGATATATAAAGTTCCACCAATATATACGAGTGTGGCTGCATACAACCACAAACTTACCCATGTGGTTTCTAACAACCCTGACCTCCCATAGGAATGAGTCCCAAGGAGGATAATTTTCCACCCCAATTCCACAGGTGTCCACATGATCAGGTAGGCAGCATGTATCTAAGGGTTGTCTTTAAATGTTTAAACCTTTGGGCCACATGCATTATAAAATTCACTAATGGCCTATTTGGTAATTATATTAATTTTGTGGGATGATTTCTTCTTATTCCAAAAATTAAATTATTTCTAATTTTCCCCACTTGCCACTAGATATATAAGGCAAAGTAGAATTCCATAAGAGATCCCTATGAGACCCCGAGTGTGTCGCCGCATCCCACGGGCTACTCCCCTCGAGCCTGGTATAAAATGCGCATTAATCATCTCTGGTAAGGAGTCTCGAACACAAGACCTCCCCTGTGAGCCCCAAATCGCATGGGTCACCCACCCCGAGTGTGCCCCTGCATCCCACAGGTGACCCCACTTAAGCCCAGTTTGAAAATGCCCCTGCATTACCATGACATTAAAACAGTAGGTTGAATGTCTATCATTAAAAACCTTTTATGACTATGATTTCCTATGATGTAGGCCACTTAAGCTTTGGATCTATCTCATTTTTGGGCTCATGCCCTAAAATATTTAGGTAAAACGGATAGACGACATGGATATGTCACACACATCACAATGGACCTTGCATATTTAAACCAACTTTTATGGACTAAGTTTCAAGGTGAAAATATCCCATAGCTATCAAACAAACTTAAATTTTACTCCAATGAAATATTTACTAGTATTTACTGATATTTACCAAGGTGGGATATGAAGTAAGAGAGTGGCTTGGATAATAGAGGAACCATCTAAATATTTATTTTTCAAAATATCAGCCCATTATTACTCCACTGCACTAATGAGTCTACCTGCCAATCTTATAATTAGGAGGTTACTCATCTTTCTTTCACTTTCAAGAGTCTAATCAATCAATATTGCCAGGAGCAAGAGAATGGTGAGCTTCCAAAGTAGAAACTTAGGATTAGACGTTATAGATTTATTTTAATAACTCATAATGGGAAAGGCATCTAGAACGTCTACATAAGATGTGATTAGGAATGCTTAAGAAAAAATGGTTATCTTTTTTATTAGTTTTGAAGCTAAAAGTCTTAGTTATTAAGTATGTAATAATACAAGAAATAAATAAATAATTAATTATTAAATCAATGGTCCTTCCTGCACTAAGAGACACATTGAAGTCAATTTATCATCCACAAGTAGGGTTGTACACGAACCGAGTTAGCTCGGTTAGCTTGCTCAACTTGACTCGAAAAAGCTCGAATTGACTCGGTTCGAAATTGAGTTCGAACTGAGTCGAGCTGATTTTTTTACCTTGAAAAATTTTCAAACCGAGTTCGAGTTTGCCCAAGCTCAACTTGACTCGGATCGAATCCCAATTCAAATCAAACTTGGATTGAACCAAGTGACTCGATTACTTTGATATTGATGTTGTTCACCAAGTGTTTGATGAAATGACTCAACGAAGTGTCAGCCGGTGGCAAGGAAGGTATGTATATGAAACAAATACCTTTTTTTTCTTGATTTTGATGTTGCCTACAAAGTGTTTGATAAAATACCTATAAACAGCTAATGTTGTTTTATATATAGTAAGAAATTGAAAGTGCACTTCGTGAGTTTGTAAAAATGCCGCACAAGCTCGATCTTAGCTTGAACTCAGTTTGAACTAGCCCGAGTTGTTGACCGAACCGAGCTGAGCTGGCCAGTCAAGCTCGAGGATCGAACCGAGCCGAGCTGAGCCGAGTTTGAGCCGGAGTCAACTAGTGGCCGAGCCGAGTCGAGCCCTGCCAAGCTCGAGTCAATTGGGCTTGTGTACACCTCCATGAGACCATGAGTAGAGATCTATAAAAGAAACAGCATTGAGAGGATATACTCGCCGCATAAAAAAATAATAATAAATAAATAAAAAAAAAAACTTTCATCCAATACCTTTGCCGTGGGGCCACCTTGATGATTTGTTGTATATCCAAGTCATCCATCTGTTTTTTCAGCACATTTTAGGACGCGGTCCCAAAAATTAGAAAGATCCAGATATCAGGTGGACCACACCACAAGAAACAACATTGTTTGAATGCTCACCATTAAAAGCTTTCTAAGATCCACCATGATGTATATTTGCCATCCAACCCATTCATCAGGTCAACCAGACCGGATGGAGGACGGAGTGGAAAAGCGGATCACTGTGATGTACAACCAGTAATACGTACAACCAGTGCAACACGTACAAATCACTGTCACGATGGACCGGATTGCGTCCTACCTCCGCCCTCCTCTAGCGGGCCCACTGTGATCTGTTTATCCACACTGTCCATCCCTTTTCTTAGATCACTTTAACGTAGGAACCTAAAAAATAGGCAGATCCAATGTTTAAGTGGACCACACCGTAGAAAAAGGTTGGGCCCACCTTCATAATCATTAGGCACAAAAGTCAGGCGAATACCTTCACCAGGTTGGCTCTACCACCGTTGAAAACAACGGACAGACGACAGATTGACTTAGACATGGATTACGGGTGACGGACGGCAGAAAGTCTGTGGTTGCAAGTTAGGTGGGTTCCACCGTAATGATTGTGAGAAATCCACGCCGTCCATCTGTTTTTTCAGCTCATGTTAGACCATGAGCTCAAAACTGTCCATCTGTTCTTTCAGCTCATGTTAGAACAGGGAGCCCAAAACTAACGCAGATCCAAATGTCAACTGAGCCATACCATAAGAAACGGTGATAGGAAACATCCTTCTTTGAAACATTTACATTGAATCTGGCTAATATTTTTGTGTTTTCAGTTCATTCCAGTGAAAATGGCCTTAGGAAGAGTTTGGATGGCATATAAAACATCACTGCAGACCCTCGAAGGTTTTCGTAATAAGCATTCCTTCTCCCACTTTTTTTTTTTTTATGGTTGCGTGGCCCAGTTGAGTTTTGGATATGCTTCGAATTTGGGCATGTATCCTAACATTAGCTGGCAAAATAGATGGACGGATGGATGTCGGAAAATTGAAAAAATAAAATTATTTATTTTTTTAGTACCAGGCCACGTATAAATACGTTGTTCTTAAATCTTGATTGGCCCCCCTATCAAATGATGATGGGTTACGGTCGAATTTCTTACCATATAAGACGAGCCTTCTTTTAGATCATGTGTGCAATAATCACGAAGGGATATACTTCAGGAACTCTTCTTATGCAGTTGATCGTGTGGTAGATTGAATTAGTGGTTGTCTAGAATATTCGTAGAAGGAGAAAGGTTTTGGTGAGATCTGATGAATTCAGATGAGATAAATGGTCCAATTTATATAGGCAACAGAGGAGTGGACCTTTGCTAGGTAATCATCAATAGTTCAGAACGCTTGTGAAATATTTCTAGCGCTACTATAGCTACACTGCTCACACCCCTGCTCGAGCTCCCGAATGCGTTCCAGTGCATATACACGTAACCTGAGTGTCTTAACATCTAATTCTCCAAGTAAGAATACCATACACAATCACTTATAGCGTACCAATAAAAAAATAAAAATTTATCCTCTCATACGTAGAGTTAGAGGTGGGCAACAAGGCGAGTCGGACCAGATTGGGTCCAACTCTACTCGATCCAATTTTTCCAAGAACCTGACCCAAACATGATTCGATCCAGGACCAAGTCCAGTAGGGCTGACTCGATCTGATCCGAATCCTTGCTGGCCTGACCCAAACCGAGTCCGATTCAGTTAGGGAAACAGAACCGAATTGGATCGAGTTGAGTCTGTCCAGTCGATTTGGACTGGGCTTAATCAAGATCTGGAGAAAGAAGGAGAGAATGGAGGAGAGAAAGAAGGAGAGGTGGGAAAGAAAGAGGGGAGAGAAAGAGGGTGAGAAAGGAGGAGAGATGGGTGGGTGTGGCGCCGTTCAGGTAGAGAAAGAGAATGTAGGGATTAGGGCTTCATTCAGATGAGGCGGGTAGTAAAAAAAATGAAAATAAAAAGTATTACTTATATACTACCCGATCGGATCGGATCGGATTGGATCGGATCAGTCCGAATTGACCATGATCCGAACTCTATCCGATGTACGATCAGATCTGAGTGGTCCTACTCGAACCGCAGCGATCCAGGCCTTCGGTTCGGTTTGGATCAGGTTGGATCCGCCGATTAATCAAGTCGTATTCTGCTCAGCTCTACGTGGAGTAAAGAAAACCACAATTTTTCATTTTGAAATTTTCATCATTCTTTAAGGGGAAAATGAAAATGGATTTCTCACGAGCATCACGCTCGGCTAAACCAAACTTCTAACCGCAGGAACTTACTAAAATCAGGGTCACAAGCAATCTGCAACCTATTCACTCAATCCACACGGGTGGACCATCTGATTAGTGGATCTGCCTTACTTCTAAGCGCAGTGATCTTAAAGGGTGAGGCTAACCTTTTCAATTCGATGGCTTGGATATAGTGAGGTGTAGGAAATGGATGATATAAACAGATGCAAATACCACACCTGCATCATGGAAGTCTGGTGGAGTATTGTCCTTGTTGTGGATGTGACAGACAACTCTAGTGATTAAGATGGCCCAACCTCATGGTGGCCAATCAAATCAAAGGTCATGATCACAGCACGTGCATAGTAGAGATGTTTTGGTTCGAACCCGTGGGTGCATGTGAGCAGTACGTGCGTGCGATGGTCCATTAATCATTAGGCGGGCAATGATGTTAGAAAAAGGTTAACGGCTTAGAAAATTCCATCCAAAGGCTGTCATGTTCACATACGTTTGAGCAAATGCATGCTAGTTCCCATACGTTTTAACTTTGATGGGGCCGAACGTGATGTTTGTGTGGAATCCAAACCGTGCATCAGGTGAGCCATTGCATATACACTGTACAATCCCAACCTAAGGTCTATCAAGACCCATGTTAGCTAATCACAGAGAACAATAACGAAAAATCATTCACGTATCGTGGCCCACCTTAGATGTGGATTGGATTTTTTTTTTATGTCCCTTCATCCAGCTTGAGGTCCAGGATTCTTGTTCATGTCACGGATGTTGCGTATCTTGGTTTTACTACAGGGACACTACACCAAAATCGTCATTTAGGAACGGTTTAAAACCGTTCCTAAATGCTTCAGGAACGGTTTCAAACCGTTCCTAAATGAGGCGTCGTAGAAAAACAGGAACGGTTTAGAACCGTTTTGGTTACCGTTTCAATTTTTAGAAACGGAATTTTAGGAACGGTTTTAAACCGTTCTGGTGCCAACGGTCGCATTTTAGGTAAGACGTTTTTGAACGCCTATTAATGCTGCCAACGGTCAGATTTTAGGACGGAATTTTAAGAACGATTTAAAACCCCTTTGTTCATTATATGAGAGAGAGGGGTATGTAATCTACTTGTATTATATGCCAGATAATTACACAAATAAAAGAAAAGGACAATAGAATGTTTCACACTTGATCTTTTCCTTCTTTTCTAGTATACATTTCGATTTCAATTTCAATTTCCAATTTCAATACGACATTTCATTTCCAGGCTTCCATAATCCAACGATTCCTTGCTCTTTTCTTGAATGATCACTGCCTTCAGATATGACATCCGCTGTAAATCCTCATCTTCAATGTCTTCTCGTCCATCCCCCACAACCTGATCGATCTCTTCCACCAACTTGGCCTGCACATCCTGATGCTTCACTAGGTTCGTCATGATCCACTGCAGTGATGTGGACGTTGTGTCCGTATGAGAGGAACTCTCAATTTATTTTTTTAAGGCAAAAAATAAATAAATAAAAGAAAGAAAGCAAGAGACTAAAAGCCCCAAAAATAGTTACAGTGACAAACCACCATATATGAACTAAAATAACTCATAAACAAAAACGATAAACAAGAGGAGAGAAAGAGGGCTCCTACTGACCTTGTAACACCTCTATAATGTGATGTTCTCTGCCCAAATGTATCAATGGACTGTATATAGGATAATATTAAAATTATATTTAACATTGAATGCACACCTGTATAGCCTTTGTAGCCTTGGTGCCAAAGGAAAATATCTCAAAACCTTCGATGGAACTCTTTAACGCCATTTTTCTTTGCCAAGTAATCTGACCTCCATCTCGATGTTTTGTCTAGCCCATGCATTAGGTGGGCCCTGCCATGTAGATGACCTGGTGGAATTTAGGACATTCAATTTATTAGATTGGCCACACAAGTTCTTGGACAATGGACGACTATAAATAATCCAAACAGTGGATTCTATGAACACGATTTTTTGCCTGACCGGTGAATCCCACAAGCTGCAGAATGATGGATCACGACATAAAATCTATCGAGGGACAGGATCAACGGTTTTGATAATTTGCAAATGGATGACCCGAACAATGTCTAGATCACTCTGAGGGCCCCCCCACATGCGGTCTCATATGCTTGGCAACAAAGATACATTTCACAAGCTCCTTACAGCCAATGTTCGAAATATCAGTGCACCTTTTAAAAACTCATATAGGCCTCAATAAATAAATTAATTAATTAATTAAATGCATAGATTCTTGCTATGTCACTAGCATTGGTGTGTCAAATCTCTCTTCTGCATCTTTCACATTTCTAAAGGTCTTATCTTTTTGAAGGGTATTTCGAAATGTATCATCGGAAATAAAAGGAATTAAACAAAGCAGATATACCTTAAAAGCAGAGCCATTTCCTCAAGTCTCAGGGTTTTGGCTTTCTTTTTCATCTCAGCAAGCTCAAGAATGTCATGCATGTGCTTCTTTGAGTATACACGGAGAAGATTCCTGGCACAAAACAGTGTGCAGTAATAAACATTGTGAGAGTTCAATAAATATAGTCAAATCACTAAGCTTCATGAGCACCTTCCTATGCTGAAGGGCTTGCAAACAGGATCTGTCACAACCCTATCTCTAGCAACATAGGTCTGTGGTACAAAGCACAATTAATATTTAGTCAATAAGAACAATCATGATTGTCTTTTCATTCAGTGGGCTAGAATAAAACAAACAACAAAGTAGCATACCATCTTCTCAGCAACATGAGGGTGTGATGTCTCAAGCAACAAGGCAATTATCATTGGTTCAGCTTCTGTCTGATGGTTGGAGATCAACACAACATTATGACCCTATGAATCAAAGTGTAGAAGTATTGATCATATCTGTTAGAGCTGGGAAAAAAAAAATTGGTGGAAAAGCTGAAATATATTTGTACTTCATTGAGAATCCAAACGTAAACCCCCAAAGTACTTTTGACTCTTGGTCATTCCCACATTTATTGATTAAAGAAACAGAGAATAAAAGTAAACCCCCAAAGTTCCTCTGTTCTCAATTTCTTTCATTGGATTAGCGTATTCCTAATTTTACAATGGCAGAAAAGATCTATTTCCTACAAAGGAGAACAAAGTAACCCACCAGTGCAAAGTTCTTTAATTCATGTTGAAGAACCATTTAAGAATAGGAATGATAAACCTTTGACAAGGAAGTGATCAAAGATTCAACAAAGGCAGCTAATTTTAGCTTGAATTGAAAATTTAGCCAAACCTGAGAGCACAATTTGCTGAAAAACCAAACAGCAAAGCCTGAAAGCAGCAGAGCAAGGAAACAATTTCTCAAACGCTGGGCTGAGTCACGGAGTTTTATGAAACTCAGCTAAGTTGGGCCTGGAAACCAGAAGACAGATTTCCAACTCAGCTAATGAATTGAATTATGTATGTTCTGTTTATCCATGAAAAACAATGAACATGATAAGCATTGGAAACAAGGAAGCATCCTCAAACACTGTAATTGCATTCCTATAAACTACTAGAAAGTGACATAATCAAAATTTGAAGACCAATCATTCATATGAGCATCTTTAAATGGTAAAAAGTTTTCATAAAGGTTTTAATGCCAAATACCTGCAATGCAAAATCAGAGAGAAAAACAATGAAGAGAAACAAAGTGAGGATATTAACAGTGAAAGCAAACTTTATGTGGTAACTGGATTGCAGAAAATTATAACAATTTTAGAGAATTAGTTGTTACATGCATTATGTGGTAACCAAAATGCCAAGCAAATCACAATTGGAACCTTGGCAACCCAATCTTGAGAGCTTCCACTTCCATACTCAGCTCTAGCCAGGACAATGGTGTCATGGCTATAAGCCCTGTACCTCTGAAACACCATATTGATAACATGCTTTTAGTTTATAACATATTAAACTGTAGGGGAATGCCTCTTGATACTGCTCTACATTCACAGACCATAAGTAACAGATAGAGGTCCTAATAGGACTAAATTTTAAAGAGAACCAATCACCTATAGGCGGTTGTATGCTACAACCTTTTCTTGCCTAAAGAATCTATTTCCATTTTTTCCCTTAAAAACAATTTTCAAGGCAAAATACTTGTAAACTACAGCAGTTTCAGGAGATCAGTCATTGTAAAAAGTGAAAGGAAGCGATGAAGAAAAAATGTAGCTAAGGAACCAAACAGATCTAGTTCCAGTACGTTGCAGAATCACTTTTTTTTTCTCAATAACACCCAATCCTTCACCTGCTTTTAAAAATGCAGAGGACCATTTCAGTAAACAAAACAGGATGAAAAAAGAAATTTTTGTCTGCAGAACCGCTAACTATCAAATCTCCATCTGATGAAATATCCATGCAAAGCACAGGCAACTCGTGGCCATATAGGGAAAGAAAAATTTTCAGCGAGTCCAAAAAGAAGACCTACAAAATGGGTTTATAGACGTGTCAGTATGGATTGGCATAGGCATTGAGTCCTCTTCCTTAAATCAATAGCACTAAGTCAAGAAAATAACATGCACAACAATCTTCACAATAACATGTCCCATGTTAGTCAGAGATGCTCATGAAAGAGGGTCTTGTTCTTATTAAATGTAATACAAGAAACAAACACTATTTGGGAATACCAGAAATCATCACCAAGATCAAATAGATTCAGTTTTGCTGAATCTGATTTAGCTAGTCTTGAGTTCAAAACAAATATTCCCTGACCGTTTGTAACCGTTTTAAAATCAGGTACGGCTTATAACCATTTCTAAACCAAAATCTCATCTGTTTCAATTCACCGATTTTGGTGTAGTGACTGAGCCACATCAAAGAAAAGCATCCCTTTCTGAAATCAAAATCAAAGAGTAGAAAGACACAGTTAGAAACTTCAAGAACAGATACCCTTCAACTATTTGACACAACTACTTCGTCAACTAGAGATTCTTACCCAAAAGCTATATGTTGGAAAAGTCCTTTTTGCCTTTTTGCATCTTTAGACCATAGAGATTCTCATATCATTTTTATTAACGGAAACATGGAGAAAAGGAAAAAGGAAAGTACCTTGGGTATATGCTTGAAAGTAGGTTTTGTTGAAACACCTGCCATGAATACCCAGAACATAAAATACTAAATAAGACAATCCAAGTGTTTCGCACTGACTGTTTTGAAGTAAACTCGAGAGAATCAGAACTCAGTGCAATGAGAAACATCAATGTTTTCTCTGTAGAAATCATAGCAGCATTATGATGGTTAAATACCATTTATTTATAGATGTCAAACACATACCTGACAGGTTAGATGGCTGTCCTGGTATATAAGCATTAGCTGTAACAAAAGAAAAAAGATTAAAAAAAAAAAAAGAAAGCATAGGCATTTATTTACAGCACTAGAAGCTTTTAAAAAAATAAAAAATAAAAAATTTACACTGCACACACTCACGCCGTAGTGGGCTTTCACCACCTATGGATACTCAAACCCTCAACCGAGTGTTGAAACTCCCGAGAGTCTACCACCCAAGCACTAGAAGTTTATAAAGATACATACCATATCAACTTTCATGTCAAAATCTTGCAAAATATGAATGCTTACCAAGAAAAAACAATGTCCACTTGAAAATTTTCAAGAGATTTTATCATTGCTTTGGAGTTTGTGGAAACAACTTCAGTCATTCCAAGTATTTCAGTTAACACATTAACAAAATCAAGAACAACGACTTTTCAAGCACTGTAGTAGCATTGAAAAAGACCTTATATAGAAACTTTCATTTTAGATGGATTCAAACATTCCATAAGAATTACCAAGATCATTGAGTACAAATGCAACAACAACAGGTCTGCTTTGCTCAGACCTGTGATATTCTCTGTAATTTGGTCATCATATTCATTAGTTCCAATAAAAGAAAATTTCAAAATTCAGATGACTGCATCATCATTAAATCCACAAGCAAAACAGAATTATTGCAGAATGGAGCAAGGCTCATGTTCTTAACTTGATGCTAGGTGGGCAGTTATCGCGTTTTTGACAAGATACCATGAAAATAAACCAAACCGAAATAGAAGAAACGGGCAGATGATGTTGCTGATGACAATGACGATAATGATGGTGTCCTTGACAAACATCAAAGCATGCTTGACACACATCTAGCCCATGTGCCCAACATTGCAATTCTCTTTGGAGTATGCTTCTTAAATAGTAGCTGACTAGAACCAAGATGACTATGGAACCAAGGGAATTCAGCCACCATTATATGATGTAAATTGCAAGGTTTCAGTTCCATCTCAAGGGGTATTTTAGAAGCTAAACTTACCAGCAGCTTTAAAGATGTTGCTAAAATATAATGCCATTGATTCCACTCAGTTGCTGAAGTATGAGCAATCCAATTCCCACCTGTAAAATAGCAAAGTAAGAATTGAAATTCTACAAAAGCCATTCTCATATATTCCCATTCACGTATTTATATCCCATAAACTGTGGTGAAAAATAAGGCATAATAAGCAACAATACCAACAGAGGAAACAAATATCTTCTCTTCTTGATGTCAGAAAATTCAGTTGTTCTTGTGCACGTCATAGCTACAAAATCCTGCAAAATGAAAATTGATTCAAATATGAGAAATCTACAAAGAATACACCATCATCATTGTAACCTTGGCCCAGCTATTTGGGGTTAGCTTTACAAGTTCGGTTTCAATCTTCAATCCTAAGACCCTACCTTTACTATGTGAACAAGCCTTCATATCACTTGTAAACAGGAGACTTTCTGATCATATGTAATAGATGCTTTAGCAACAGAACAGCACTTTATAGGATGAGACTTTCCTGATCAAGCAGTGTCAAGGCCTTGACTTTCTTGAATCTTAACATGTGCATATGCCTATGGTAATTGATGACCCCGATTGCCCTCTGCAGACCCCCAGCCCAATATAGTGACTGTGACATCTTAAATAGATATAATCCACAAATAGAGCAACACAAGGAATTCTTGAGAAAAATAAAGCAGAAGTGGATTCTTCAATCTTCAATTCTTAAGAAGATGGTAGAATAGGATTATCTCTATCACAATTTAAGTAACAAAACATACCAAGGGGCCGGTCCTGACGACACAGTGGATCAGGGTCTGGACCCACATCTATATCTTATTGCTAAACTGGTCGGCTTCAGGTCCAATCTAATCCATCTATATACAACCCATTACACCTCTATTACAACTGATCTGATGCACTAACAACCTCAACCAACAAGGCGGGAAGATTTGACTCCAACGTAAGTTAAACCAACACAATTAGGCCTCCCACACAAAAATTAGGGACACGAAAATCAACCTCCTAAAACTTGAAATCTCTCTTCTTAGATTTCCCTTCCTTTTCCTGCATCTTCTTCTCAACCTGCAATGATCCCGTCTCATTAATGACTTGTCTGAACAAATCAACATGCAATTAAAATGAGCAGAACTGTGTCACCCAAACAAACCTCTGCAACCATGTCACTGAAATCTTCCCATTGTTTCGCTGTTTTTCCTCCTCCCTTGCTTCCTCATGCCTGTGAGGCATCTCAAATATCAGAATTCATCCCGTTGGGATCTATGCCACAGCCATTTTGCGACGCACTTTTGCTCTCTAGTGACATGACGACGAAGGCTGCATCGTCTGCACCAGCGCTAACTAATCTTGTGGAATATTTCTCGAAGTTGGGAAAGTCATACTTTGGTCCTCTTTCTCAGGGTCAGGATGGTGGGGTACTGACCACAACGAGTAATTCTTCTCAGGCCAGAACGTTCAAGTGATCTGATATCCAGTCCAAAGGGGCTGCCAACCGCCAGACCTGTTACATAGACGAGAGGGATATCGAGAGAGAGGGAGGGAGAGTGAGAGGGAGATCAAGAAAGAGGGTTGAGATCGGGAGAGGGAGATCGAGAGAGAGGATTGAGATCGGGAGAGGGAGATCGAAAGAGAAGGAGATCCAGCCATTCAAAACCTTAGAAAGTGGATCCTTTTCTAAGAAGTGTCTTTTAGTAATCGTTTTAGATCCGTAATTTCCATTCATTCATCCAACAATAAATGAAATAAATGCAATAATAAAAAAATAAAAGACAAAAATCTCAAACACTGACTATTTCGTTAGTCGAGTGACAAAACTAATATAAGTAAATGTCTGTAATATATATAGGATTTAATATCCAGTAGGTAAAAGACTTGCTATTGAAACATTGTGAAGATCAAGATAGAGTTTCCATGACCAATCTTTCAAGAAAAGTTGAATAATCAAATCACAAAATCAGATCATAGATCACGGGGCACTATTCTTTTTTTATTTATTTATTTAAATTTTTTACAATCAGGGATGATAGCTGGTCCTGATTTGTGACCGTTCATCATCCAACAAACTGAAAGGAACAATGAACAGTCTGGATATGATATCTTGTGGGCAAAAGACTACTGCAATTGAGATAGGTATGGCATAGAGCTGTTGTCAAACTCAAAACAGAGTTTATATGACCAATGTTCCGAAAAAATATTTAATAGTCAAATCAAAAATCAGATCGTAAATCATAAGAAACTATTGTTGTTTGATAATAAGGGATGATGACTACTCCTGATTTGTCCCACGTGGCTCTTAGTGCACAAGGTACCTAGCACAAGTTAAGCGAGATTGGCTCAAAATAACCAGCACCAAAAGCCACAAGGAAATAAGAAATGCATACACAGTAATAGAAATTTAATACAAATACATAGAGATCTAAATGAAGCAGATTCAATTGATTTTTGGGTTCAAGTGAGTGGAATTTCAAAGATGATTTTGAACAGATTTGGATCGGTTTTGGATCAAATGAAAGAACAACTCCAACAATCTCTGCAGAAATTCATCACTGGCAGATACCTCAAGGATGTAGCAGGCCACCCACAACTCATCACTGGCAGAAATTCCGACAGAAGGGCCAACCTGGAATTCCCACTATTCAAACCTTATGTCACAAATCATGCAGAAATTTTGTGGAAAAATAGAAAACGTTGGAAATTTAAGGAAAACATGATCTTTATTTATTTTGGCATATCACATCCGCCCCTTGGTAGAGTGGGGTGGCAGAAAAGGCTTCAAATGAAAATGATGACATTAGCCCCTTGGGCAATACAATACATTGATACTACCATTGCATCCCTTATGTTGCTTCAAATATGGTTAGAAAACTTGAAAACATGGACTCAAATCAGTTGGATAAAAAATCTAACTTGTGAGAGATTGGACATCTAGATAGTTGTTTCTGGGTTGCCATGTGCCTATTAGTTGTTGTACTTTTAGTTTCTTCTTGAAAACATGAACACGAATTCCAACATTCAACCTGATCTACCAAGATACAAACAACCATAGAACAAACCTTACCTGGCCTACTGAAATGGGTGAAACTGAACAGAACTGATCCACCATTGATGCTGCTGGCATTCCGCACTCCACTAGTTTGTAGATTCCCATGCCAATAACAGGACATCTGTGAATACACATAAAAACATATGGTTTGTAGATAAACACATGATTAATTCATTGTTATTGCAAAATACCCACATTCCACTAGTTTTTCACAACTTCCATTACCAGTTGCTAGAAAATTACAAAAATGCTGATAGTTTTTCACAACTAATAAGAGATGATGGTGACCATCCGATTAATGGCTTTCAAACAAAAAAAAAGTTCTACAGTCCACATTTAACAAGGAAAAGTCACTGATCAAACGATTAAAGTTGTCAATTCCATGTGAATTTATACAATGGTCCATCAAAGAAGGATCAACTGGATAGTTGTACAGTGGTTTTCATCCAACCATACAACGACTTGTGTGGGTCAAACTGGACCACTGCTAGCATGGTTTCTCCAAAAAAGGGTCTTGGTTAGGCATTTCTTCAAATGGTTGGCGTGCAGAGTACTAAATAAAATACTATCTTCCTTTACATATACAAACCACAAAAGGAATGGAGTAGCTAGCAGTAAATTTTCATAGCAAGAATTTAAAGCATTTAAAAAATTAAGTGACAAATAATTTCAGATTTTACCTTTTTTTATGAGAAGAACATGGAAGAAAAAGAGCTGAACAAGTTGTAGAGTAGCAATCATTGCCAATAAGGATATGCTGCTAAACTTTCAGCTGATCCTTTACCAAGCTATCACTTTTTTTCAGGTAGGTAGACAACCGAAGTTACCTTCTAAACAATCTAGAATGAGTAGTATTGATGGGAATCCTACCAATACTAAATGTATACTGAGGATATATGGGCTTACATACAGGAAGAAAGAATTGGTCAACACTTCATAAAGAGCCTGTGTAATGCACGAATGGGACCAAATGACAGATTCAGATAAACCTATTAAGAAACGGAATGCTGGAATACTAGAATATGCAGTATGAAAGATCATGTTAGAAATCCATCCATTGGCTCAACAAAGGGCTCCCAAGAATCATATTTATCATTGAATGATCTAATCCATTCAATAAGTGAGCCCACCAATGTGAAAATATAAATTGAAAATTGTTAAAACAGAGCCATTTCATCAAACAGATGTTGTGCACACCTTAAACATTCACAACAAATGATGAATGGCAAGACTATTCTATATCTGCATCCGTTGTATAAATGACATACATCTATAAAAACCCAGACCATCTAGATCATTGGTCCCATTGTTTACCAGAAATGGCCGGGGAAGAGGTGAAGGGCGGGAGCTGCTGGCCGCACTTAGAGTGGTGAAGACGATGCTGGAGATGATGTTGGAGAGGATGCGCGGTTGCTGGAGACGATGCGCCGTTGCTGTAGAGGGAGAGGTAGATTCGAGAGAGAGAGAGAGAGAGGATTGAGATCGGAAGATCGAAAGAGAGGGAGCTTGAGAGGAGAGGGAGAGGGAGAGGGAGAGAGGGAGACGGAGACGGAGACGGAGACGGCGATGGATGCGAAATGAGGGATTTTAGGGCTTTTGGCGTTAGAAAGGGCTAAAACCCATTGGTAGTCTGCGGCAGATATATAACAATGTGCCTCTTGGGCCTTGTGGGGTCCACTCAGAAGTTACTGATCGAATCCATGCCGTCCATATGTTTCAAAATAAAACAATAAAACAATGTTTCAAGAAATAAGAAGATCCAACACTCAATTAGTACACACCAACAAACCAGTGAAAGGAACAACGTATAACACAAGGAATTGAGTACGGTTGGCTACCGTCTCAAATCAGGATCGGCTTAAAGCCGTTTCTGAACCAAAATCCCAACCGTACCACTTTGATGATTTTGGTGTAGTGGGAGTTATTTGATACTCCAGGAAAATTCTAATAGTGTATTAAAATTCTAAAAAGTGTAACGTATGAAAAAAATAAAAATGTTACTGAGATTTCCTTACGTAATGATGGTTAAATTAAAAATGCATAGGTGTGAACAGCGTGATTGTAGAGGCCCTATTGACGCACCTGCACTTTGCATGTGCATAGTGATGGAGCGAGAAGTACAAAATATGAGAGAGGACAAGCTTATGTAGTTTCCTATAACAGTTGATTCCCATACAAAGAATGACTAGAAATTAATTAATTCAATGGTCATTTAGTGATCTAAACGGTCAGATCTTTAATTCAACATTAAGATTTAGGATTCAATAGTCTAAAACGTTTGGATTAATGAACCAATATTCAGAAACAAAATTGCGATGTTTTAAACATTGATGGCTTTAAGAGAAACAGTTCACTCCCTCCATCTATATATACCGGACCCTTCTAGGTTCAAAGAATCAACTTCCACAATCCACTTATCATCTACGGAAGAAAAAAAAAAAGGAGTAAAAAATAAAAAAATAAAAAACAAAAAGTTCTCTCATATTTCTTTTATAAAATACTAAAATTCTTAATCTGAATACTCATAGAGTTTATCAAATAAAACTAATTGTGTTACCCGAGTTCCTAAGGTGATCCCTTCATGATTGTTGCACACAAGACAAAAATCTCTACCATGTTTTCAATCTTCTCACTTCATTTCTCCTTTATCGTACTCGATCATTCATCTATACTTTATCTCCAACATAGCTCAACAATCATTGTTTCTTGTGCACACTCCGCCTTCACTTTATCTTTACCAAACTCAAAGAAGTCGCACAAAATTTGAACTTCTCTGCAAGAACCACCTTAGTAAGCATGTTAGCCAGATTCACGCTTATATGGATCTTCTCAAGAGTTACGTTTCCTTCCTCAAGTGCTTTCATGCCCTACTCGTTCATGTGACCTAACTGCGCATGCTACATACGTGCAAATATGGAATCCGCTATAGTTATTGCAGCTTCGCTGATGAATTGCTCTTAATCAACCTGTAAAGCTTACCATTCATATGCTTTCATGACTACGAGAGCCCCCTTTGAAACCTTAAGGACAGGATTGAACCCGGTAAATTTATACCCAAGTGCCTCGAGTGCACTTAGAGATATCAGACTCTTCCTTAAATGTAGAACGTGTCTCACATCAGTCAAGATATACTCCATGCCATTAAACATATTAATACGCACCGATCCAACACTAATCACGTTACAAGCATTGTCATTGCTTATAAACATAAGACCACCATCGTACTCATTGTAACTGGTGAACCAAGTCCTATGAAGGGTCATGTGATATGAAATCCCATATCCAAAATCCATTCATCGTTAAAATACCCAAATTTTGATGTAGTCAATACATCACTACTATGTGCCTCATCACTGGATTTAACAATGTTGGCCTCTCTGGAAGAACTCTCTCATTTCTATTTCCTTAACTTGAGATTTTGGCAATCCTTTTTCATGTGACATGTCATGCCACAATCCCAGCACTCCATCTTGCCTTTGTCATTGGATTTGGATTTGGATCTCGATCACGATGATCTACTTTCCCACTTAGAATTTCTCCCCCGCGTAGCCAATGCATTTATAAAAGCACCCACATCACCACTTTTCTTTCTCACCGCCTTTGACTAAAGGGCTGAGATAACAGTCTCAACGTTATTGGTCATCTTATCGATGGGCAGAGAGTCTTTGAACCACTCATATGATTATGAAAAAGAATTCAACAGAATATATGCTTAATCTTCATCATTCATCGCCTCATCTACATCCAACAACTTGTAAATAAGCATATTAAAGTTACTCAACGTTAGCTCCCCCAATCATCTTCAAATGAAATAATTGTAGCTTTAGATACAAACGATTCTTAAGAGCCTTCTTAACATAGATGTTATCTAACTTTGCCCATGTATCCTCCACAATCTTATCTCTCATGACTAGAAGTGGGCATCGAGTCGAGTCGGACCTAATTGGGTCCAACTCGACTTGATCCAATTTTCAAGAACCTGACCCGAACTCGATCTGATCCATGACCGAGTCCAGCATGGCTGACTCGATACGATCTAAATCCTTGCTGGCCTGACCCGAACTGAGTCCGACTCAGTCTAGGAAACCGAATCGAGTCGCATCGAGTTGAGTCTAGGGCGAGAGAGGGAGAGAAAGGAGGAGAGAAAGAAGAAGATGTGAGAAACCGGGAGAGAAAGAATGAGAGAAAGGAGGAGAGAAAGAAGGAGAAGAGGGAAATCGGGAGAGAAAGAGGGAAAGAAAGGAGGAGAGATGGGTGGGTGCGGCGCCTCCTTCGGGTAGAGAAAGAGGGGTTAGGGTTCGTTCGGATTTCAGATCGGATCGGTCTGGATTGACCACGATCCGAACTCAATCTAATGTACGATCGGATTTGAGTGGTCCTACTCGATCCACACCGATTTAGGCTTCGGTTCGGTTCGGATCAGGTCAGATCCACCGGATCGGGTCGGATTCTGCCTAGTTCTACTCATGACATTGTAAATGACCTCATCCGTTTGACACAATTGAATTGATATATTAGCCTTTTGATCTAACTTGTTTCACTCGTCTTCTTTCATAATTTTCGGTCGCTTTCCAAGGATTGCATCTTTCAATCTTTGCTAAACTAAAAGGCATTTCATTTTCACCTTCCATAGTTCAAAATTATCTTTCCCAAAATACTTTTTTATGTTGAACTTCATGTTAGATGTCATAGATATCTTTTCTACAAATTCAATCCAATTCCCAACGTTTGCTCTGATATCACTTATTGGGACTCGCGAAAGTACACAGGGAAGAATCTAACAAGACAATCACAATCGCACAAGCAAATCTATCTAGAAAGCAATTCAAATTTACGTGGAAAATCCCTTTCAAGAAAAACCACGACATAAAGTGATAATGCATTATAAAAAATGAAGTTGCGAGAGATGATATCTTATCGATCAAAGCTCCAAGAAGAAAAGAAAAGGCCTTTTCCCTTCAAAATCCCTCTCAAACCCTTAAGTACATTCAGAGAACCCTAATTCGTCCCCTAATCTCGATTACACCTAACATATATACTACCACAACCGAAATAGAAAAAAATCACGCATTGATGCAATTTTGTGCGCGCCTTCAATAGGACCTTCGATGGCATCGACAACCATCGAGGATTAGTCGATAACATTGAAGAACCTTCGATGTCATTGAGTAAAAACCTCCAAAACTGTCCAACAATCAACAAGGATTTTTATAGATTTTCTCGATGAGATTGAATATCTGTCAATGGTATCAACTTCTGCTCGATGGAATCAAATGATCTATTGATGTCATCGACAAACCTTATTACAAACATATTTAAGACAGTAGACAACACATATAAGGAATATATTTGGTTAAGACATTACAAAAAGGAGAGAGTAGAATTGAAAGTTGGTGATGATTCACGGTTATACTTAGAGTATAATACACTTAACTAAAAATTCAATATTTTATTTTCGGGCAAAGTACATTGACATATAATATGGCTTTGTCTGTACTATAATATGATGGATATATATTATTTCAGAAGATTCATATTAATAACATTATAACAAACATGTAGATGAGACATTGCTAGAGATAAGTTCATTTGGTGCAAGATTTCTTGTCGGTTTATAATTTACTGTTACTAATTATTTTCTACAACTTTTTTTTAATTCTTTTTTTTTTTTTCCACACCGTGACAATCCTTTTTGGTGTATTTTTAAACAGTACTACTATCTATGATGGTGTTATCCTTATACAAGATGGGAGGCCTTTCTGTATGACCTTACATTCAAAAATCGCGGTCCATTCAAAGATTGTAGATAAGAAATCAAAATGCTTGGGATCTACTGTAGCAAAATAGATAAGGAAATCCATGAATGCTGACGAATTCAAAGCGTGCATGATATTTTCTAGATATTCAAGGCATTCCATCTATATTAATTGTAATGCGTTTTCCACTGTGACATGCTGGAAGCAAGATCCAAGCCGTGCATCATATGGATCTAATAACGTAGATGGTATGGCTGAAAATTAAGCTGATCCACCGTTTGAATGGGCCACAGTCGTAGAAACAAGCAGATTCCTGTAAAAAATTTCCAAGTTATTTCCATCCATCCATCCATTTATTTCGTAGACTATGGCCGGACTGACAAGTGGGTTGGCTTAATATTTGGGCCAAAGCTTTTTCAATAGGCGACCCACCTGATGGATGGCTTGGATCTTGTATTCTTTCACAAAATGGCACATGTTGTGGTGTGCATATGGGCTATTTGGTAGACGCTTTCATATGGTTGCAGGCACGCGTGTGGGGTTGGACTCGCATTCTACTTTCAGATATTTAGCATAGGACGTCAGTGCAAGTGGCAAACAAGCATTGGATCCAGACCATTCATTCGGGAGACCTAAACCTACGATGGATGGTCGGAAGCCCAAACGGCACATTGATGGGACAATCCTAACCGTCTAGATGGTTGATAATCTATTCAAACGCTTTAAAAATCATTACTGATTTTTAAAGCAGTAGGCAGATCGGTCCCTATTATTAATGATCATGGGGCCCGCTCCAGTGGTACCAGGCATAAGTGGAACTCACGTAATGTTTACACAACATCCAACCCGTTCATCTGATGCATCATACCATAAAGTACTTTAGGACTCAAAAATCACGCCGATCCAAGACCCAGTTGAGCCACATCACAGGGAACAAGCCGGGAGGGGACGCCCACCGTTGATTTTGGAAGGCACCTACTGTGTTCTGTAAGGCAATCCAGGCCGCGACGACCTTAATCTGGCCTGGATGAAGGGTCAGGACAAAAATCAAGTGTTTTTACAACTCAGTTGGGCTTCAGTGAAATTCGAGTGTATGTGTCCCAAATAAGTTTCGTATCGAGCTGATTTCCGGCCCATTTGTGGATATTGATGTGATGCATCTGACGGACGGGTTGGATTTGATATATATCACGTGGGCCCCACATCTGCTCCGTACAACTGGAGTGCACCTTTTAGTGGTCATTGATGGAGGATATTAATGTGGTAACTCTCCCGCCACGTGCCAACGTTGTATGCGCGTGAGATCCGGCTATTGATCAGGTGGGCCTCAGGTTGTCGATTTTTCTTAACCTTCCATTTCTTTCTTATACACGTACGAACCATTGATGATCGGACTCGCCTGATTTTTAGCCACTACAGATCCAAAGTGGGTCACACACAGATGAACGGCCTGGATCTCTCCCAAGCCGGCTGAATCTGGCACGTGTCAGAGAGTGGAATATAATTTTTCGATTTTAAAACACTGATGGAGACTCTTCAACCATAACTGAAAATCTGCACTTATCAGATAATATTAACCATCTGACTTTTGTCCATTTGAATCTGGACCATTCGATAATTTAATCAACCATTTGATAGCCATTAATTGGATGGTTAGGATTGTTTGGTCAATGCAATTTTACAGATATGCTCCATCCACTCCGTAAGGAACAATTTGAATGGTGTGGATAGCACTAAATCAAACGCCCCATGTGAGGAGGATGATTCCTATGTTAGTCTAGCACCACTTTGAAAATGATTGTGGCTTGATGCATCCAGACTATCTAAGCTATGGTCCCATTCTGGATGGGACACATCTCTAAAAATCAAACCGATCAAGCAATCCTAACCATCCCTTTAGTACCTATAAAATGGACGGTTAGAAGTAAAAAATAGTAAGTGGCTTAATTTGAATGGAAAAATCAGATGGTTAATATTAGCTCCCTGGCGTATCTTTGTCTGTTATACTCCATCTACAGGTGGGCCAGCCCATTGGACGGTCAGAATTTCCGAAAGGGTCAAACCATTTTTTAAATGGTGGTAGACTAACACAAGTATCTAACACCCCTTAGGCCCACAGTGATAAAATAGAGGAATGATCAAACCGCTCCCAGTTGCATCAACTGTTCAAACAACCGATCCAGACCGTCCATTAGTTTTCATTGCATATTTTATGAGTTCCAAAGCAAAAGACACTCCGATTGAATGGTTAAAAAAACATCACTTTCATCAGGTAAATAACAGTATCCTTTTTGTATCCCTTCGTGTGGACAAAGTTCCTTTCAACAGCAATCACCCTTTTTTGTAATTTAAAAATAATTAAAATAAATAAATAAATAAATAAAACGCTGTTTGGGGAGCCCAGATGCGTGTATACGATTCCAGCCGTCCAAAGGTGTGTCCCACCTTGTAGATGACTCTGCCAAAAATTGTTAGAAACAAGAGGATGATTTAGAAAAGTTTGTGTGAGTTTTTGTAGGCGTCCATTATTTCCATGAACTATAACTCAAACGATCAGTGAACAGGCCTGACTTGGGTTGAAACGTATCTTAGGTGGTGAAACCCATAAAATCAACGGTTTTGATCCTCCGATCACGGCCCCCTAATGCAAAAATTCCACCTGGCAGCAAACTAGCAGTTGTGCGATGAACGGGAATAATCATACCATACTCTGCGGGAGCATTGGATTTCATATGGGACTAACTGGATCTCTGAAGCGTACGTAGCTCAATCCAGACTGTTCAAATAGGTGGACCTATTTCGAATGTTATACAAAACAAAAATCAGGACTAACTGGATCAGGGTAAATTTTCTTAGACAATTTCAACCGCTGAATTTTGATCTTTCAAAACACCTGTTTGGTGGCCTCCGAAAAGATATTTAGGAGCACCCGTCCGATTGCGGATTTTTCGGTTACATCCTGTCCACTGTGGGGCCGACAACTTGGACGGTTTTGATTGATGTAATTACATGCTACATGTACAATGGGTGAGTGCATGACTATGGCATGCCATAGTCTCGCGAAGTATGGGTCAGGGCCACATCCCATTCGGAAACGGATTGGCTACTCCCCCTGCCACCAGCCAATGGCTGATGGTCGGTGCTCTGTGGGCCCCACCATAATGTATGTGTTTCATCAATGCCGTCCATCTATTTACTAGATCATGTTATGGTATTATACAAAAAAAATGAGGTATATTCCAATCTCAAGTGGACCACATTAAAAACTTTTTGGGGCCCATAAAAGTATTGGATCAAGCTGATCTTTGTTTTTTCCCTTCATCTGGGTATTTATGACCTAATCAATAGATTAGATGTAAAATAAACAGTACAGTGGGCCTTAGTAGGATTTAAATGATGGATATCCAATCACTATTGTTTTCCTGTGGTGTGGTCCACCTGAGATTTATATCCCTCTCATTTTTGGGATAGAGCCTAAAATCATCTTTAAAAATGGATGAACGGAATGGATGAAATATATACATCATGTGGGGCCCACAGATCACTGACCACCAGCCACAGGGCTGGTGTCAGGGGGAGTAGCCAATCCGTTCCCATCCCATTAGGACTTTGGTGGGCCACCCTGGCGTGAGTACACGTCTATCCAAACTCGTTTCTTCTGAGAGCGACTTGGCAGCGACCCGGAACCACGTGGGTGAGACCCTGACCGTAGGGGCCCACCTAGGTGTATGAATTGTAAATCCACGCCGTTCATCTGTTTTTTCAGCTTATTTTAGGCCATGACCCCAAAATCGAAGAATATAAAAAATTTAGGTGGACCACACAAAAGGAAAGAGTGGTTATTGACCACTAAAATGCTTTTGTAGACACCAAAAAGTTGTAGATCAAGCTGATATTAGTTTTTTCCTTTCATCCAGATCCGTGGGACTTCTCAATAGGTTGGATGTTCAATAAAAGTTGCGGTGGACTCTAGGAAGTTTTTAATGGTGGGTGTTCGATGACCATTGTTTCCTGTGGTGTGGTCCACCTGAAATATTTTTCTGCTTAATTTTTTTTAAAATGTGCTAAAATATGCTGGAAAAACATATGGACGGCGTGGATATACAATGAATACATCAGGATGGGCCCTACTGTCATGGTCTCAGCCACATCGTTGGTTCCGGGGTCGCGCTCGTTTCTTCTGGAAACTCTACGTAGCAAGTGACAGACGTATACACTTCATCGTTATCAAAGGTAAGTATTCCTTGCAATCCATCAAAAGAAATGATCCGGTGCTCTCAGACCGCTATAGGTTATAGTGCTCCTGGTAGCATTGGGTCATTTGGATAGTACGATTGATCAATCAGAACCGTCCATTAAATCCATAACACATTTCATGGGCTACTATGTGAAAATAACAAGGATCAGATTATCCAATCCATTCTTTTCTAAACCAAGGATGGGATGGTTAGCATTGTATAACAAAAGCTAATGAACGGTGAACCTAATGAACGGTCTAGATCAAAGGATCAGATTATCTAAGTGTCCCGATGCAACAAGGAGCACTGTAACTTTTAGTGCTCTGCTCTCGGAGCATTTCCATATACTAGATTATTACGTGATGTCATGTCTAACTAACTAATGATGCTATGCTTTCGTGACCTTGATGTCCACGAAATGTGGTGTCCCACAATCTATAACTATATGCGATACAGACATCTGTGAGATCCACACCATTCAACTAGTGGGATCCACAACTGATGGCACATCTAAGAGCCGTACTAAGTGAATGATCTTAACCGTTAAACCAGTAGCATGATCACCTGGTTAGGTGAACCCACCCTGGTTTGGATGATCTGGCTTAACCATAACGACTTTCCTTACTTCACTTACCACTAGCTGGAAGGATACATTGAATTTATCAAAGCCGAGTTCCTTTCTCTATATAGCTTGAGTTGAGTGTAATCCAAATGAAAATAAAAAGTGGGCTCTTCAGCTTAGAACAACGGCTAATTAAAAACCTTTTTAAAATAGGACTTGACTTAGGTTGGCCTATGGGCTGGGATGGTCTTGGCATTCATGGTCTAATCAATTTCTGGCTAGGTTGAGGGTCTTGGGTCATTTTTCCGTGACTAGGCCTAGACTCGGTGAGTGGAGTAGACTCAATTTTGTCTCTAGTCGAGTGGGGGTTGAATCGTCTAGGGCAAGATATGGTTTAAAAGCTATGAAAATACATTTTTTTTTAATTATAAGTATTTTGAAAATTTAAAAATATATGCTTAATAACATTTGGTTAATATTTCACTTCAAATGCATTTGATGATTAAAATTAATTTGTTTGTTTCACTTTTTTTAATGCGTATAGTTCAAGTAAGTTCTTTTCTCTAAGCATGCTTTCTCGGCATAGAGGAGAATGTACAATGTTGTATCAAGTTCTATATAATACATGTATAATTCACTTTGACCATAAGGTAAAAGCTATTATTTGAATCATATATACAAAATATCAGCTCAATAAAATGCTAGTAAAGGTCCCACTAACAGGATCAATGCAAAATTGCTCCAAACAGCTAATTTCACATATGTGACTCACTTGATTTTTAATAGGCTGATTTTTATATATTCACTTCCAACAGGTGAAGTAGACAAGATTGATGGGTTTAATGAAAGATACACCACATGATGGCCCATGGTCGGCGTCACATTCATACCATTTCGTATGGTTTGGTCCGTCTAAGTCATTTTTCCCTTGAGACCTAACATGGGTATAGAATCGAATAAATAGGGTGGATGATGCACTTAAAACCATGATGGCCCTACTGACTTTGGTATTTTATGCACCTCTTAAAATGGGTGTTGTAGAGGACTCTACTCTCCCTCAATCTCTCTCCTTTTTCTCTGGCCTCTTTACTTCATGTCCATGTACATACCAACATGCCATACCCCTAGTCCTGACCATAATTAAAGTCAGTGGACAACTTGACAAGTAGCATGTCATTAAATTGCAATTTGGTCTTTATATCGGTATATATGATGTGAGTGTCATTAAATTGCAATTTAGTCGTCCGCTAGATGAAGTGGCACTTGTAGCGCGCAGAGAGAGAGAGAGAGAGAATCCAGGGGAGATAATTTCAAATGGAAAATGCTTCCACAGCTAGAGCTGGGCAAAATGGACCCGATCCGGCGGATCCGACCCGATCCGCCCCGATCCGCCCCGTTCCGAACAGATCCGATGGCAAAGATTAGGCCTGATCGGGTCAGATTTTCCAGATCCGATTCTTTTCGGTTCGGGTACGGATAGACCTATATCCAGACCGACCCGACCCGAATACCCGACCCGAATGTACCCTACCCGACCCGAACAGACCCGACCCGGAGGGGTATATGTATAAATACCTTTTTTTTTCACCCAAACCTCTTTTTACCCTACCCGTTTTTTCCCCAAAAACTCTCCCGCCCGAGAGAGAGAGAGAGAGAGAGAGAGAGAGGAGAGAGAGAGAGAGAGAGAGAGGTGGTTTTCTTCCATGGCTTTTGTTCACCAACAGCTATTATTCTGTCATCCTTCAACACATTGCTTCTCATGGATACATTGCGGTTGATCCTCAGGTTTATTTAAATCTCTCTTACTCTATCTCCCTCTTTCTCTTTCTATCTCTCTGTCTCTGCAACTCTTCCTCTCCCTCTAATCGGGTGAGGATTAGCTACTAACAGGTTAGTAGCCAAAGTCGCTCCCGAAGTGACGTCACTAAATTTTGTGGACCCCACCATGATGTATGTTTTGTATCCACGCCGTTCATCCATTTAGAGAGATCATTTTAGGGCAAGATCCAAAGAATGAGTTAAATCCAAGCTCCAGTGGACCCCAACAGAGAAAACAGGGGGCAGTGACGCCCACCATTAAAAACTTCTAAAAGCCATGAGGGTTTTAAATCAACCTGATATTTGTGTTTTCTCTTCTTTCACGTCGTTTTTAACTTTTGAACGGGTTGGATTTCAAAAAAACATTATGGTGGGCCGTAGGATAGTTTCAACGGTGGGAATCTGTAACGTCTCGTCCAACCAGCATAGTGTCCTGGGGCGTCCACGTAGGATTGCCGTAGGACCACTCGCTTAAGCCACTCATGGTGGGTTACCGTAGATAAAAATCATCCAAGATTAACCCAGTCTAGTAGATCTGACTGGCCATAATAGGGCTTAGTGTGGGCCACCAAGCCAGATGGCCGTTTACACATCATAGACCGCTTGTGTTGGACGCACAACGACCGAGGATGGTCGAAAAATTCTAAAACTTGGTGTGGCCGTTGGTCTCACTGGGCTTGAATGCCATCGCGGACCGCAACTCCGGCAGACGCCCAGAAGTGGGATCTGGCAGGGGCCCCATGCACCCCATCAATGCCAGAATTGAAATCTGGCACTGATCAAGGAAATTGAAATGTGAGACTTTCCAACCATCGGATTTCTTCCAAATTTACGGTAATGGTTTGATATATTTTTCAACACCCGCTCACCAAATCTGGGGCCCGATCGTGGCACGATGACCGTCGATCGCAAATCGGACCCGTGCGATCAAACCCTATATCCGATCGCTCCCAAATTTTGCACGGCCCTTCATCGGGCCATGGATCACTTAACCTATAAGTTTGATGCCCAGAAGACCCCCAGAACTATTCCAATCACCGAAATGGGTCCCACAGGGCCACTTAAAGGTCGGTGGCGCCCTTCCAGATCATATAACCGTTCATCCGTTCGTCCTCAATTTTTGCATGGACCCTAATAGGGTTAGGAGACAACTACACGCCGAATTTGGTGGCCAATGAGGCACTAGGGCCACCTCAACACTTAATAGGGGTTCCATAGGTCTAATTTGGGAAAATTAGGAACCATGGGGCCAAGAGACCCAACTCTAGGGAAATAAGCCCTAGCCCTCTTCACAATCTCATTCACTCTCTCAACAACAACCCTCTCTCCCTTCACCTCCCAACAACCCATTCCCCTTCTCCTTAATCTCCTTCCAAATCTCCAACAACCAAGCTCTCTTTGATCTCCTCCAAAACTCCAACCACCCATCTCTCTCCCTAGCAACTTCCACCATCCTCCAACAACCGAGGAGAGTGAAGTAAGAAGAAAGGGTAGGCAAGGAAGTGTGGTGGACCCAAAATCGAGTTGGGGCCCAAGAGAATCGATTCTTCAACACCGTCCCTTTCCAAAGGAGAAAACCCTCCGCCGCAACCCCAAATTCGTCCGTGGGCCATCTAGGTAAATTCCTCTCCCTTTTTCTTCTTGAAATCCATGTATTGTGGGGATTGTCATGGAGAAACTAACATGCAAGGGTTGGTTTAGGGATTCCGGCCGATCGTCCCAAAAGCCCCTTTCCTAGGACGTTTTTCGTGTCGCCAACGATCCATAGGTGCGGACTATTGCTCTTAGGTGGCCTAGCACCAACTTTAATACGGATTTAATGATTTGAGTGCTTGGATGTCGTATTTGGAATTCTAGGAAACCCTAGGGATTTTCATGATGTTGAATTTGTTAGAATATGCATGTTTAGTTCTCAAATGTTATATATATTGTGCCTTCACATGATTTTAATGTTGATTGATAACATGCTTGTGGTTGTTGATACATTTCCATCATATGCAATGCTTTAATTGTGTGTGTGATTAATTACAAATGCGTATGATCCCTCAAGATGGGGGAAGTGTTTAACTCCCTCACACAACACACATACACTCACATGCACCTAAATTCTATGATGATACTTGATTACTTGTTAAAGATATTTGTCTTGTGTGGTTAGGATGCATGAGGTTATGACATGGATGTACTAGCTGATAGTATGAGTAGTGAGCATGTTGTAGATCCCTTTCCACTCTCTTGGGATGGTCAGGAACCTGACGAGAGAGGGTAGCCCCATCGGTAGGACTACGCTAAGGCTAGACTCGCGGATTGGGCGGGAGTGTTCGGGTGGCTGTAGTTCGACTACATGGGACCTTTGTGCCCGAGGTCATTCGTCTCATGCTCGCCTGATTTGTGCGGATTAGCCTACTACCTGATCATCCCTGTCTGTTAACCATGTTCGCCCACATATGTAGGAACCTGATGCCCTATAACTTTGTGGCCCACTGAAAATTTGACTACAATTGGTCCACAGTCTCGTGAGAGCGGGCATGGTGGAATGGGACAATGTGTCCGAGCTGTCGGCCTACGCTGGGGTTACCGCGCCTCCCGTAGTGACGCCGGAGCGATCCCCTCCTTATCGGCACCTCATGTGCTTGGAGTCGGGAATGAGGACCCCGACGGGATCACGGACCGCGAGGACTCGGCCCACACGTTGTTGGGGCC
>JAJHSJ010002478.1:0-60410 GCA_021015155.1 Magnolia officinalis | reverse complement strand
AGTAAAACAATTTAATAATAAGGTTTCCAAGCCATTAATGGTTAATCACATAGACTACAAAAATGTGGCTATCAAACAACTAGTCTATAAACATAACAGTGTGCATGTGTATGTGTGGAATGTGTGGCCCATCTAATCCTAACATTCATCTAATCATGCATACATATAACTCATTAATTCATCACATAAGCATAATTGAATAATTGCTCAAAGATCATCCCCAACATAAGTATGTATAGTGGTTTAGTTTTCCTACTCCACTCTAGGTGAATGCACTCAACCTATGAGTGTACCGATTTTACTATTGGAGGTTTTAAATTTGATTCACCTCTAACATTTACAATTCTACAAAAGGACCATCTCTCTCGAAGACTTACGTGATTTTCTATACGCTCATCACGAACCCCGGTCCTAATCCAAGGAGTTATGTTTACTCCCGTGGAAGGCTCCCTCAGAAACTAACACGTACACACTCGTGTCTGGTGGCCTACATTATGAATTGATATAGGTCCTACATAAGAACCTAACCGAGTTTGGCAATCAAACTCTTACACCCAACCCTACACAATGAAGGAGTATACATAGACTCACTCAATGACACTTGTCGAATTGAGCCCTATTGATGCATCGTCTTGTGTTGTTTAATCAATGCTCTCACGTGCTTCAATCAACTCCCATTTTCTCCCCCGATCATGATGCCGATGCTTTATCAATGTTTCAGATCCAAGATAAAACACCTTCCATGTAGTGCTCCTCTGAAGTGACCAAAGTGATAAAAGGTTGCTAAATTCTACTACAACTAGTGGAAACTTGAATTCTTAGGGAATTCTACCTGATGAATACTCCAAAGGTTGATAGACACTAGGATTTTCCAATAGAAATGGTGTCTAAATTCTATAAAAGGCTTGAGATCATAATTTTTTTTGTAGAGGATCATGGAAAGCTCATTAAAGTGAATAATTACTAAGAAGAAAGTATAAATTTCAATACGATAGATTCTAAGAGGTTTGATCGAGCATGGAATGCACTAGGGTCTTTAAAATGTTGAAATACATCATTTCCGAAAGATCTAAATGCAATATATTATATATATATATATATATATATATATATATATATTATATATATATATCAAAATGCTCCAACAGATCTCTAATGGGTAGGATCAATCGATTGAGCTAGGCTGAAAATAATCCAGAGAATTCACTGGACTATTTTGGACATGTTCGATCGATAAAGCTCGAATATTGCTCGAGAGGAATTGAGGATTCCTTGATCGATTGAGCTCCATGTGTATTTGAGAGATCATCCTTGGGTGCTTCGAGCACTCGAATTAATTCATATTTAGGCCAGAGCTTGCTGGACATTTTAGGCCATCTTCAGTCAATCGATTCGATCAAGCTTTGCTTAAGCAAACCATCAAGATTGCTAGTTTGGATAGTTTAGATTTTCATCAGCTCATAAACCTCTATAGTCTATCTTATCATATTTCAATAAGACTCCTAAGACTAGGGGATAATCGCATAGGGTTTACCTATTAAGATTAGGATTATTTAAAGATTTAGGGGTTATTTTGGGTAATGGTTAGAGTCACCAAGGCACCTCATTTTATTCTTCACTTCCTTAATGCTTCGGTCTTCATGTGTCTTTGATCTTCAGCTTCCAAGGGCCTAATCGACTTCTTAACACATACACTAACACTGCCGACCTAGAAGAGATTGAGATGTATCATTAAATAGAATCCTTCCACATCCTGTGTTGCCAGAATGCTCCCCACACCATGGTCGTCGGCCACCACGAGTATTGTTACCCATATTGGAGACTAAGGCAGTGTTTTTACTAGGCTAGCGCAATGACGAGGAAACTGAAGGATTTGGAACCCTCATCATACACTTAAACACTTCAGATAATGTTGGTGTCTTCTCACTTGCCAAAAGTTACATTTTAATGGAGTCCAGGTAGGTCTAGACTGTAACAAGAAAGAGGGAAACATTAATCTTCTCCCTATGGCACTGATGAGTTTCAACATCCTTTGCAAAGGGATGATATAACTTCCATTCATCAACAAGTCTATGAAACTTGGAACAATGATCGCTAAAATTGTCCCATATCTCATTGTCTGGAATTCTTGAAAAATATCATATATTATATATATATATATATAATATATATATATATATATATATATATTGAATATTGTTTTCGTGGAATAGAGTTCCCAAAGGCTATTGCAAATCTCTTTGGAGCTATCACTGTACATAATTATGTGATAGAAATTCTCCTTCATGCTATGGAAGAGCCAATTCATCACCTAATAATCTCCTTCTTTCCATTTGGACATGGAATCCGAGTCTGGTTAAGGTCCACTCTCATTTAGATATTTTAATTTTCCTTTGGAAGTAAGGAAAATCTGAACTGAGTGGGCCCAAGGAGGTAATTACTCATCCTTGGTAATTTCACAGAAAATATTTGTTGAATGTCAGTCTGTCATTTGTGACATCATTTTTTATTATGACAACAATATAGATAAATGGTCTATCATCAGTCGAATGGAAATGCTCAAATAGCAAATCAAAGAAGGAATACCAATATGTTGACACGAATCACGTTTGATGGCGATGTGCAGATGAATACTTGCTTCATATAGCAGAAAAGATCCAGCACAACCACTAGCAATTAATCAACAATCCACTGTTGTCCAAAACATGGCCTAATACACATAAGCAATTAATGGCTCAATACATGGAACCCTTGGAAAACACGTTATGATGAAACTCTGAGGTTGGCCTCACAACATGCACTCGTTAAATAGGAGGCCTGCTGATCAAAGGCTGAGATGCGTATAATAATTTTATTTTAATTTTTTAATAGGAGACCTCCAGCCATGGCCACTGAATCAAACTAGCTAGTGGGAGAAGAACCATTGAGGGCCACTGATCTTGCAAGGGAGGAGACACACAATGTCCTTAAGTCATAATACACACAGAAACCAACTGGTTCTGAATGATCTTTAAAGAAAAAAAGAAAAAAAGAAAAAAAGAGGATGTGAAGGCCTCACCCGATCAAAACTTTTGGTGGAGACGTCTGTGTACTGAACACGGTTATACATCTGATCAAGCAACGTCCGGGTATCCGCTCAAGTCTCTGATACCATGAAAACATTGAAGATGTTATCAACGTGTGGGCCTAGTAGCATTGTGATGTGCTGTTGATGTGGAGAGGTAGGATGAATGAGGAAGAAAGAAAGGTGAAGAAAGAAAGATGGAATGATAGAGGTGGAGAAGTTGCAAAGGCATGTATTGGAGAGTCACACCTTTAGGGCTTTTATTAATGAAATATACCATGTTAACAAATATACCAAAAAAAGGAAAATGGGCATGGAGATGGGCCAAGCCTTATTTTATATGTACACAACCAGGCTTACAGTTTTTTAAGATCACTTGAACGGGTATGCTAATGAGGTGTATGAATTGGTTCTTAAAGGTAAGTGCACGTGTGATGAGATAATCAGAACCATTCATTTTTTTAGTAGTATCATAACTGAGCTTTAGTAAAATTAAAGCCTTCAAAAATGATCGTAAGCTTTTATTTCTAGAGTTGGACATGAGCCATTAGAAGTGTTTTTCTTACTGTAATATGTTATATATTAATCGACACATTGTGTTTGTCTTGGAATTTGGTTATTGGTACGTGTGTACTGTGTTAGGCTTGTTAAAGCCTATTATAGCTCAATCCGAATCAAATGCCAATAACCCCAAGTGGTAAGATAAATAGAGAGACTGTGGGCAGTCGCCTATGACTAAGAACTAAGATAGTTCAATCATCTACACAGCCACCTATAAATGAAATTAGGCGATTACAAAGAGGAGGGTTAATCTTCCTAATGAGGTCTTTTTGTTTTTTAGCCAAAAGGATTTGTTCTCACCATAATAGAAGTATTGGACATATAAGTATGGAAGGGTTTGTTAACCGATGGGAAACATGTAAGTATAGAAGAATAACTTGTCATGTTCCTCCATACATTAAGTCATATTATCCGAAATCGAGTGATTTGATATCGATTTGTAAGGTCCGGCGCAATTGTTAACCGATACTTTAATCGAGTATTGGATGCAATCGTTTCTCTTTATGCAGATTATGTCCTACTACCTACCCTTGAAACCCTGGTCGAAATTTCGTCAAACCTAAATTGGAGTGCATACTTTCAGGTAAGAAAACACATAATATATTTAATTGTGTAGGTCCTATGATCATTTAAATATGAAGGTTCAATTCTCTAACATTTGTCAAGTTTAAATTAGGATTGTATTGGTGTGATAGATGGTACACATATTCCTGCTTTTGTAGCATCTGAGGATAGTGCAGTCCATCAAAATAGAAAAGGAGTCATAATATCCCAAAATGTTATGGCAACTTGTAAATTTGACATGAAGTTTGTCTACATCCTAGCGGGATGGGAAGTTTCCGCATCAGATGCACGCGTATTGCAAAGTGCTTTGACTCACTCACGTGATCCTTTCGTAATCCCCCTCGGTAAACCCATGGAAGTGAAGCGTTCTGAATTATTCATAGCATCAAATAAATAAGGCATGCTATTGATACAAATTTGATATTGAAATGTAGGTAATATTATGTAGTAGATGTTGGATATGCTCATTCTCCCGGTTTGATGGCCCCATATCATGGTGCATGGTATCATCTTAATGAGTATCGTACAAGCTGGAAACCATCAAATGCTCGAAAATTATTCAATTACCGCCATGCACAACTATAGAACCTTATAGAAAGATACTTTAGAGTATTGAAAACCAGATTCCCAAATCTCAAGAAAGCTCCATAATATCTTGTTTCCACTCAAATGAAGATAATACTTGCTTGTTGTGTATTAAATAACTTTATAAAGATGTCAGGAGAGGAAGATATGGTCGACTTTGACGGATCGTTGACTGGTGGTGCCAATAGTGTGATCCCTTCACCTATAGAAGTATCCTTGTTGAATGAAAGTCGTGTGCTACTGAATGTCACCCCACATGAAAGAGATGAGTGAGCGAGAAAACGATATGAAATAACATCCAGAATGTAGAACCATTCTCATCCAGTAAGTCCCATGAATTAGATTCTTTGTGATAAGAAGAACATGTATTGAAGTTCCTGAAGTAATAATCAGAAAATGATTTTCTATATCACTCTTGTTGTTCATGCTTATTTTGACTAATTAAAATATATACTGTTAACGACTTTTCTTTGGATATGCTTCGACTACTAATTATTTTCATGGACGTAATTTATCAATTTAAATGACACATATTTCATTTCAATTTCACGAATCATCTTCTTGTTAATTGTGAGGGACCCAAGTTGTAACATGTCACCCAACAAAGGATCCATTATGTCAACTCTTATGAAAAATCCTATAGCATCACCTATAAGTACCCCTCAAAGAAATTTGAGAAAGTATACTACAAACAGATCACCTGAGAACCAGTCATATGGTGGTATTCTTCATTGGACAGATGATATGGACGGCATCTTAATCAATGGACTGATGGAGCTGGTACTTGTAGGGTGAAAAAGTGGGACTGGATTTAAGAAATAATCGTATATGGGAGTCATTGACAACATGAGGTTGAAGTTAGGTCTAAAGATTAACAATGACAATGTTAAAAATCACATTCATATAGTGAAAAAGAATTACTTCAGTGTGAGAGATTTGTGCAATGCGTTTGAATTTAGATGAGACTCTAAGTTACAAATCATTGTCGCTTTAGATGAAATATGGATAGATTACATTAAGGTAAGGGTGGTTATATGATGTACTTACCTTTACATTATATGTCATGCCCTAAAATCAGTGAATCGGCTCACAGAATTCCTAAGATCCAAATCTAGTGGTGACAGCCTCCGTAGTACCCCATTCTTGGCTCTTAACTCCCATACACCAGGTTCTGATCGTAGGATCCCACAAGGAGAATTTTTAGGGTGAGTTTTATATATATATATATATATATAAAGGAGCGTAACCACAAGTGTACCCAAGTCACAAAATATCGTCACCACATATCCACTAATATAATCTTTGAGTACAATGCTAAAAGGGAAATAAATAATATAACAAAACTCCAAAAGATCGGGCACATGCTGCTGCCTCAATATTGTTGCGGTCTAGCATAACCTGCACCTAAACAACATGCATAAGCTTACTATGAAACTTAGAGAGTATGTGCATATGTGAACAATGCATGTGGAAGCATAAAAATATCAGAGTAAGCAAAAATGATGGAGGGCTAAACTAACAAGTCCATAACTACTATCAGCCACACCCAGGCAATGCAATGCGAAGGCTTACATGGTGAAATGTCATATGCTAAATATACAATGCAACGTGTGAAAAGGCCAAGCTATATGTCCTAGAGGGGGGGGGGGGGGTGAATAGGACTATGCCAAATTTAATATAAAATCAGCGGAAATAAAGTAAACCAATAGCCTTACAATTATGAATCAATTCACATTGCTAAATTTAAATCACCTTGATAAATAAGTATTGAGAGATTGATACAAATTCAGTTCTAAGGACAACCTTACACCATAATAAACAAGGGCTTATGGTAGGACAACCTTATTTCTAGAACATCTTTTGGATCAAGGACTCAATTTCAATAGAAGTAAATGAAATAGCAAGGAATTGAAATTAAATGCAGAAGTATAGAACTAAATTATTACAACAATCCCCACACTTGCTTGAAATGTAAATAGTTACAACATTCACATCCACTTGTACATTCCACGCAATTGAATAATAAAAGATATGAAAATTAAGCAAGCATTCAATCCACAAGACAAAGAGTTATAGTGGTTCGCCTGTGTGTACACCAACTGTCTTTCAACAGCCACACAGAAAGCTACTCCACTCCTAATATCCTCACACAGGGGATATTAGCGTTCACTATCAAATAGGTTTTCACAAGTTCACCAAAAACCTTTACAATTGTGTCTTTTTCACTTGGGCTTACACAATTCAAAAACCCCTCTTGTCTGAGTTTTCTGGCTCTCCTCAGATAACCAATACAATGAGATTTTTTCTGGTTCAACCTCAAACAAAACCAATACAATGAGATTTTTCTAGCTTAACCTCAAACAAAACCAAAAGTAAATAAATTTTACAGAATTGTAAAATACCTGGATTTCTCCTTTTCGTAGCAGCCCGGTAGAACCAATCGGAGTAGATGATTGAATGTCAAAGTTCAATTTCCAATACTCACATTCATATGGTTCTAAATTCTAATTGATTTTAGATTTTAACTAGATGGGCGTAGCTATATTAGATTTTGATTCCAAGAAGAAGGAATAAGATAATTCCTCTTTTCAAAAAAAATTGGAATACAGAAACAAAATCAAATTAAATAAGCTAGCAAAAAGGAATATTAAATAAGCACAATGTAGCTTAAAATAAACACAGACTTATCTCAGAGTGATCACTTGAAATTTCTTGAATTGAATCGAGTTGAAGTGTGAAAACTCTGAATTTCGTTTTCAATTTATAGAAGCAGAAATCGCTCCTACGACTGGTCTTAGAAACCTTCGACTGGTCGTAGCTCTAACGGATATTTGAAATATTGAGCGCGATCTTTGAAAGTCGTTCCACGACTGGTCGTGAGAAGCCTACGATTGGTCGTGGGTCACCTACGACTGGTCGTAGATCTCTACGACTGGTCGTAGGACCATAGATTAGGTTGCTGGACTTTGAATCGTAGCTCTACGACTGGTCGTGGACGAGTCGAAGCCACACCTACGACTGGTCGAAGGACCTCCAGGACTGGTCGTGGGTGTACCAAAAAATTTCGAAAAATCTTCAACAACTTAGGACTGGTCGTGGAATTTCTTGGACTAGTCGAACCAATGCTAGGACTGGTCGAACAAGAGCTAGGACTGGTCGTAGAATAGACCAGACTTATGTAAAATAAACATTTGAATTATGTATCCAAAGTGACCTACTTAAAGGGTCAACCTAAGGTCATTCAAACCTGAACCATGTCGTATGGACATTGAACTTCAACCATTCAACGAATGTAGATTTTTTTGAACCATATCAGGCTTGAGATCTTGAACTTGTTGTAGCTTTAAACTTGAGATCTTCATCAGCATAAAAACTACTTCATGCGTTGCTTATTAGTCTTGAAGTCATTTCTTGAGTTGTTTCTTAAGACTTGAACTTCAACATTGTAACTTCTTGAACTTCAATAATGTAGCTTCTTGAGACTTCAACATTGTAGCTTCTTGAACTTCAATAATGTCATGAAGTGTTTATGCAGTGTCTTGAATACATATAAATCACCATACAAGCACAAGACACAGATAGATGTTTTGACACATCAAAATTTGACAACCAAAGGAGCATGAGACCATAACACTTACAACGTGTCAATCCTCCACTAGTCCACATGTCAGAATGGTTCACAATTGGATTATAACCGGGGTCTAGTACACTTCCAACACTGGTTACCACCCATCACGCGAAAAACTAATCAAGTGCAGAAGACCTCATTATCCGCCTCATCAATGGTACACTAAAACCACCTGGTCTGTTGATAGTGAACCCATTTCATAGCTGGTCAAACTCAACCTAGCATATAGCCCTTTGTACCGGGGCGGATAAGATCAAACCCCATTTCAACCGACCCTGACACAGTGAGGGAAGCGACCTACTAGTTTCCAGTCATCGTACACTCATGAATCCACTCAATCTAGATGTTAGAACATCCTACTGGTACCATAGGGTTTAGGGACTTTCACCCAGGGATGCCTATGATGCTTTGTAACCTTAATGTTTTCGGTGTCCATCATCCGCCAACCACAACAAGGCTATAGGACCACCTCCTTGGTTTCGCTAGGGAGTAGATATACATGTCACACATAGTGCACGATGCGTGAAACATGCTATCCAAGACATGCATCAAACCTATGCATACTGCATGAATCATGCGGAGCGACCTTGTCTCATATAAAGTCCCCTAAGTATCTTAAGTCAAAGGGCATGTACTATGAACAATCATTATCCACAACAGGCATACAAATTATGTGTATGGTCATATAATTGGGCATGATTTCCATTACACTAAGCATGTTATCTGTGTTTCCTACTAGGATAAATACATGAACATTTTGTCAGACATATCATGAGATAATCGGCCTTAATTGACACATCATATGCAAAGAGTGAGAATTGAACGACAGGCCCCACTAGAAATGTAAAGGTCTATGTGGCATGGCCCACTTGAGACTAGAATCGGCCTTATAGTTGGGCCTGCACACATAAAGGAGGTAACTAAATAGATGTACTGTTGGATAAAAAATATATATCAAGGTGGACCATGGCAGCCCTTTAGTCAGGTTGGATAACAATTAAATATTACAGTGAGCATAGGAAGATTTCCAATGGCAAGCACTCAACCACCTTGTTTTCATGATGTGGCCCACTCAAATCCAAGCTCCACACCCCTACCAAGATGTAGGCTAGGGTAGACAACACATCTCCCCATATGGGACCCTCAGATGGGCTCCACAGCTTGTAGTGGGCTGGGAAATAAAAAATAAAAAATCAAAGAGGTCTAAGGAACTTTTAACAATAAACATTATTGCCCTCAATAATTGTTTCATATGGCACGGTCCACTTGAAGTCTAGATCGGGCAGATTAATTTTTGGGCTCCTGGGGTAAAATGATTTGGCAAAATAGATGGGTGGCATGGATGAAATACATGCACTATGGTCGGTCCCACGAGTGGGCCCCCACTCCACGCCCTGGTGGGCGTCCACCCACCCTCTGGATTCTCGCGATAGCTCTTGGTGTTTGGCTTTTATTATTTTATTATTTTTATTTTTTATACATATATTTTTAAATTCCACTATCGAGATGGGCCCTATCCAGACGATCCGATCCGCCCACCGGATGAGCCAGATCAAGAGAAGTCCAATATGTTCTAATTGGTACCAGTTTGGACGAACAGGGTGCCCACAGTGGCCCTTGGAATATTTCAATAGCCATACATTGTTTCCCTCCATGGGGTCAGCCTAAGATTCAGATAGGCCCGATATTTTGGCCCATGGCCTAAAATGATCTGGCAAGATGGATGAACTGAGTGGATAAAACACGTACGTCATGGGGGTCTTGCAAGGGCTGTAAGTGTTATGGTCTCATGCTCCTTTGGTTGTCAAATTTTGATGTGTCAAAACATCTACCTGTGTCTTGTGCTTGTATGGTGATTTATATGTATTCAAGACACTGCATAAACACTACAATGTTGAAGTCTCGGAAAGCTACATTGTTGAAGTCTCAAGAAGCTACATTGTTGAAGTTCAAGTATTAAGAAACAACTCAAGAAATGACTTCAAGACTAATAAGCAACGCATGAAGTAGTTATTTTTGCTGATGAAGATCTCAAATTTAAAGCTACAACAAGTCCAAGATTTCAAGCCTGATATGGTTCAAATAAATCTACATTCGTTGAATGGTTGAAGTTCAATGTCCATACGACATGGTTCAGGTTTGAATGACCTTAGGTTGACCCTTTAAGTAGGTCACTTTGGATACATAAATCAAATGTTTATTTTACATAAGTTTGCTCTATTCTACGACCAGTCCTAACTCTTGTTCGACCAGTCCTAGCATTGGTTCGACTAGTCCAAGAAATTTCACGACCAGTCCTAAGTAGTTGAAGATTTTTCAAAATTTTTGGTACGCCCACGACCAGTCCTGGAGGTCTTCGACCGGTCGTAGGTGTGGCTTCGACTCGTCCACGACCAGTCGTAGAGCTACGACTCAAAGTCCAGCAACGTAATCTATGGTCCTACGACCAGTCGTAGAGATCCACGACCAGTCGTAGGTGACCCATGACCAGTCGTAGGCTACTCACGACCAGTCGTGGAACGACTTTCAAAGATCGCGCTCAATATTTCAAAAATCTGTTAGAGCTACGACCAGTCGAAGGTTTCTAAGACCAGTCGTAGGAGCGATTTCTGCTTCTATAAATTGAACACGAAATTCAGAGTTTTCACACTTCAACTCTATTCTATTTAAGAAATTTCAAGTGATCACTCTGAGATAAGTCTGTGTTTATTTTAAGCTACATTGTGCTTATTTAGTATTCCTTTTTTGCTAGCTTATTTAATTTGATTTTGTTTCTATATTCCAATCTTATTTGAAAAGAGGAATTATCTTATTCCTTCTCCTTGGAATCAAAATCAAATATAGCTACGCCTAACAAGTAAAATCTAAAATCAATTAGAATTTAGAACCTTATGAATGTGAGTATTGGAAATTGAACTTTGACATTCAATCATCTACTCCGATTGGTTCTACTGGGCTGCTACGAAAAGGAGAAATCCAGGTATTTTACAATTCTGTAAAATTTATTTACTTTTGGTTTTGTTTGAGGTTAAGCCAGAAAAATCTCATTGTATTGGTTATCTGAGGAGAACCAGAAAACTCAGAAAAGAGGGGTTTTTGAATTGTGTAAGCCCAAGTGAAAAAGACACAATTGTAAAGGTTTTTGGTGAACCTGTGAAAACCTATTTGATAGTGAACGCTAATATCCCCTGTGTGAGGATATTAGGAGTGGAGTAGCTTTCTGTGTGGCTGTTGAAAGACAGTTGGTGAACACACAGGCGAACCACTATAACTCTTTGTCTTGTGGATTGAATGCTTGCTTAATTTTCATATCTTTTATCATTTGATTGTGTGGAATGTACAAGTGGATGTGAATGTTGTAACTATTTACATTTCAAGCAAGTGTGGGGATTGTTGTAATAATTTAGATCTATACTTCTGCATTTAATTTCAATTCCTTGCTATTTTATTTACTTCTATTAAAATTGAGTCCTTGATCCAAAAGATGTTCTAGAAATAAGGTTGTCCTACCATAAGCCCTTGTTTATTATGGTGTAAGGTTGTCCTTAGAACTGAATTTGTATCAATCTCTCAATACTTATTTATCAAGGTGATTTAAATTTAGCATTGTGAATTGATTCATAATTGTAAGGATATTGGTTTATTCAATTTTCGCTGATTTTATTTTAAATTTGGCATAGTCCTATTCACCCCCCCCCCCCCCCCCTCTAGGACATATAGCTTGGCCTTTTCAAGTGGTATCAGAGCCTAATAGCTCATTTTTGTTGCTTTTTATTTGGATTTATTTCCTGAGATAACGATCTAAGCTATATAAAAATATGTCAAATTTTGATAGCCTTTCAGTTACTAGGCCTCCACCCTTTGATGGCTCCAACTATGCCTATTGGAAAGCCAGAATGAGGATCTTCCTCAAATCAATGGATGAAAGTGTGTGGCAAGCCACAGTGACTGAATGGAAACCTCCTATCATGGAAGTAACTGGTGTTGATGGTTCAAAATCTATGAAAATTACACCATATTTCCAATGGACCACACTTCAGAAAAATGAGAGTAGTGCTAATGCTAAAGCACTAAATGCAATCACTTGCGCACTATCACCGGATGAGTTCAAAAGAATCATATCCTGTGATACTGCAAAGCAAGCCTGGGATATTTAGAAATGACACACGAAGGTACATCAATTGTCAAGAAATCTAAAGTCCAACTCCTCACAACTAAATTTGAAGAAATTCATATGGAGGAAAATGAAATGTTTATGGACTTTTACACTAGATTGAATGACATTTGTAAACTCAATGTGGGGTCTTGGCGATAAGATCCCAGAAAGTAAAGTGTGTGCAAAAATACTACGCTCTCTTCCTGAACGGTTCAATTCTAAGGTAACCGCAATCCAGGAACTTCGTGATACGGATAATATGAAGGTAGAAGAATTAGTTGGTTCTTTACAAACCTATGAATTAAGTTTTAAAGCTCCTAAAGGTAAATCTATTGCTTTGAAGTCATCTAAAAGTATTACTCAAGAAAATTCAGATTCAGAAAAGTCTGAAGATGATATGGCCCTTTTGGCGAAAAAGTTTTATAAGATTTTCAAAAGTAAGAAAAGAGTCGACTTTCAAAAGGCAAATGAAAAGAAACGTTCTAAATCTAAGTCTAAAACTTGGAAGTCATTGAAAGATAGTCAATGTTACAACTGTCAAGAATATGGGCATTTAGCAAACAAATGTCCTAAAAAGGACAGATCCAAAAGGAAGGGTATGTTGGCTACTTGGGATGAATCGTCTGATTCTGAAGCCTCTTCTGAATCAGAAAATTCAGAAACCGAGTCGGGCAGTGAACTTAAGGCCCTTATGACTCTAGCCAAGTTTACTTTTTCAGATCACGATGATTCAACAAGTGAAGAAAATTTGGATAGTGATCATGAAAATGATGAAGATCTTCAAGATGCTTACAATGCCTTATATAAGGAAAGTTGTAAAATTGCTGTCAAACTTAAACTTCAAAAAGAAAAGTTTTTTAAACTTAAAGAATGTTTTGAAACCCTTGTTTTAGAAAAATCTCAAATTTCAATTGTTTTGAAAAATCAAAGTGTGATCTAGAATTCAAAACCTCCCTAATTGAAAATTTGAAATCTGAAAATGAGAAACTTAAAAATGAAGTATCTTCTCTTCTGAGTTTGAAGGACACATGGAGATATGCCCAAGGTGATCCAAAATTAGAAAAACTATTATCCGGATCAAGAAAATGTGGCGATCGATCCGGGTTGGGCTATGATAAAAACACATCTCCTAAACAGAAGAATACTCGTTCCAATTTTGTTAAAGGAGAGACTTCTAACTCAAAAGGAAAAGGTACTAGTCAAGTTTTTTCTAAAAATACAAAAACTTTTCAAAAACCCAAAAGCAGCTATATAAATTTCAAAAATCAGATTCGAAACCCACTAGCTGAAAAAATTGTTGATTTACTTAAGGAGCTATTAAAATCTAACTCAGTAGGTCACTCTTACAACTATAAACAAAAGAAGACCAATTATTCTCCAAAACCCAAAACAGTTCTAAAATGGGTTCCTAAGGTTGCCTGTTTGGTTGCTCACACTGCTTTCAAAGCTACAAGCCATTTGAAATGGTACCTAGATAGTGGATGCTCCAGACATATGACAGACGACAAAGCACTATTCACCGATCTTAAAGATATGACTGATGGGTCAGTCACATTTGGTGATGGTAGCAACTGCAAGATAATTGGTAAAGGTACGGTCCAACTCTATAACCTTCCCTTATTTAAAAATGTTTTATATGTTGAGGGTTTAAAACACAACCTGTTGAGCATATCTCAAATATGCGATAACAACCATAATGTTAAATTTTCTAATCAAGGTTGTGAAATTATAAACGAAAAAGGTTCTGTATTATTAACTGGTCGCAGAACTTCTGAAAACTGCTATATAGTAAGCAATGGTAGCTCATCTAAACAAACGTGCTACATGGTCTATACCGATGAGATAGAATTATGGCATAAACGCCTTGGACATGTACACTACCGAAATTTATACAGATTGAGCAAAAGCGAACTAATTAGAGGTCTACCTAAGATGCAAAAAGTAGACAAGATTTGTGGTGAATGCCAATATGGTAAACAAACTAGGAGCTCTCACAAAAAAGTGAACTCCAATACCACCACAAGACCACTCGAGCTTCTCCACATGGATCTTATAGGACCAACAAGAACGGAAAGTCGAGGTGGCAAAAAGTACATCTTAGTTATTGTAGATGATTATACAAGATACACTTGGGTTTCATTCTTGAGAGACAAATCAGAAACCCTTGATGAAGTGAAAAAGATTATAAAACGGATTCAAACTGAAAAATGTTCTCAAGTTAACAAGATCCGTAGTGATCATGGATCCGAATTCGAAAATAGCGGTTTTGAGAAATTTTGTAGCGATCAGGGAATATCGCATGAATTCTCTGCACCTAAAACTCCTCAACAAAATGGAATTGTCGAGAGGAAGAATAGAGTGCTTCAAGAAATGGGAAATGTTTTGTTAAATAGCATGAAGCTCCCTAGGAATCTCTGGGCTGAAGCAGTAAATACAGCCTGCTACATTATTAACCGTGTTTATATTGTAAAACTAATAATAAAACGGCTTATGAAATGTGGTTTGAGAAAAAGCCTTCTGTCAAATACTTTCAAGTTTTTGGCAGCAAGTGCTATATTTTGCGTGACCGTGAAAATTTGGGAAAATTCGACACTAAAAGTGATGGAGGGATCTTTTTAGGATATTCTTTAAACAGTCGTGCATATCGTGTTCTGAACAACAGGACCGGTGTGATTCAAGAGTCAATAAATGTTGTGATTGATGATCTTTTGAATACTCCTGTCCCTAGTTCAGATAATGATGAAGTTCTTATACTTGAAAAACAAGAAACTTCATCAAGTGAAACTAATTCTGAATTAAGGACTGTTAAAGATCATCAACTTCTCAAATACTTGGAAACCCTCTCACAGGTGTGCACACTCGTAGCCAATTAGAGAACATATGTAACTACGTATGCTTTACATCCGAGATTGAACCGGTTAACGTAAAAGAAGCACTTTCGGATGAAAACTGGATTCTTACGATGCAAGAAGAACTTTATCAGTTTGTCAGAAATGATGTCTGGTATCTTGTTCCTAGACCTAAAGATAAACATATTATTGGAACAAAATGGATTTTTAAAAACAAATCTGATGAACTTGGAAATATTATTCGAAATAAAGCAAGACTAGTTGTACAGGGGTATACACAAATTGAAGGTATTGACTATAATGAGACATTTGCCCCTGTAGCTCGTCTTGAATCAATCAGACTTTTTATCTCCATTGCTTGTTTTAGGAAGATTAAAATTTACCAAATGGATGTAAAGAGTGCTTTTCTGAATGGTGATTTACATGAAGAGGTATATGTTGAACAACCAACCGGGTTTGAAGATCCTAAATTTACTGATCATGTGTATCGTCTTAAGAAGGCTCTCTATGGTCTGAAACAAGCTCCCATAGCATGGTACGAAAAACTGACTAAGTTTTTACTGAGTCATAATTTTCAGATGGGATGTGTTGATAAGACGCTCTTTGTTAAGAAACATAACGATGATATTCTAATGGTTCAAATATATGTTGACGATATTATTTATGGATCAACCTGTACTAACATGACTGTTGAGTTTGCAGATTTGATGAATTCTAAATTCGAAATGAGCATGGTTGGAGAATCAAACTATTTCCTAGGGTTGCAAGTAAAACAACAACTTGATGGAATTTTTATCTCTCAAACCAAATATGCTCTGAATTTAATTAAGAAATTTCGATTTGAGAAAGGTAAAAATTTTGATACTCCTATGAGTATAACTTTGAGACTCTCAAAAGACTCTACAGGTAATGATGTGGATCCTAAATTGTATCGTAGTTTGATTGGTAGTTTGCTTTATTTGACTGCTAGTAGACCAGATATCGCTTTGAGTGTTGGTATTTGTGCTCGTTATCAATCAAATCCTAAAGAATCTCACTTAACTGCTACTAAGCAGATTATGCGATATGTCACAAGTTCTACTAAACTGGGACTCTGGTATCCACATGAGACTAATGTTCAATTAGCCGGGTACGCAGATGTTGACTGGGCTGGAATCATTGATGATAGGAAATCAACCAGTGGTGGTTGTTTCTACATTGGAAATTGTCTTGTTTCTTGGTTTAGCAAGAAGCAAAGTTCTATATCGCTATCAACAGCTGAGGCTGAATACATTGCTGCTGAAAATGCATGTACTCAACTTGTTTGGATGAAACGAATGTTAAGCGATTATGGAATTACTCAGGATTCTACGATTTTATTTTGTGATAATTCCAGTGCAATAAATATCTCTAAAAATCCAGTTCAGCATTCACGTACTAAGCATATTGACATTAGATTTCATTACATTCGTGAATTAGTGGAAGAAAAATTAATATATTTGGATTACATTCCAACCGAGACTCAACTTGCGGACATTTTCATTAAACCGCTCGACAAAAGCAGGTTTAATAAATTAAAGTTTGATCTCGGTATGTGCAATTTAAATTGAATTTGCATGATTTGGTGTATCATAATGTACATAAGTTTGATGATTTATTTACTTAAATTTGAAAATTATTTGAAAAAAAATTTGCAAATTTTGTGTCGGTACTCGACCAGTCGTGAGTATACACGACCGGTCGTGCTACGACCGGTCGAACACTTACACGACCGGTCGTGAAACTCGGGATTTGCGTATGCGCAATGTTATTGTTGAGCATCCTGTTAATGTTAATCACATTGCTTCATTTGGTATCCCTCCTCTGTTAGAATCTGTGGGATGGGATAACATCTTACATTGGGGTGGAGCTGCATACCAGTCCATTGCCCAATCCATGTTTGCATGTATCTGTGATTTTTCACTTGAGGATTTAACTTTTAAAGTTGATACTCAAGAAGGATTGTTTTTAGTGGATTGACATTTGATTGCTGACATTATGGAAATACCTGTCAATGATGAGAGCATTCCAATTCATATTTTACATGACAGCCTCTCAGAATCTGAATGAAAAATGCTTACTAGAGATTTATGTAATTTGGATGTTCACTGGACCCATAAAGGTCATGCACTTCCCTTAAGGTATTTGTTACCTAGACACAGAGTACTTCATAGGATTTTCATCTCAAATCTTTATCCACGTTCTAGTAGTAAAACCGAACTCACTGCTTTCATGGTTCGTGTTTTGCATTCTGTCGTCTCTGGTGCAAAAATATGTCTACCTTCTTTAATTTGTCATTCCATTATTCTGTCTCGTCACCATCCTGGACATAGTGATATACCCTTTGGTTATTTATTGACTATGCTGGCAAATCATATGCTCGTAGCTATGCCTACTAGAGAAAAACCCATCCATCATCTCCCTTTTAATAATTACAATATTAACAAGATGAATTTAAAATTGGCTGATGGCCAAGTGGATGCTGGTAGCAGTGGTGCTGAAGCAGGAAATACAGATCAAGCTGGTGATCTTCCTGAAGACGTGAATATGGATGATTTATTTGAAGAACTTGAGTCAGACTCGGTTGATGATCCTGATTTTCAGCCTTCTAATTTTGATGAGAGATTGAATTCCCTTCAAGAGCAGGTGGCTCAAATTCGTGTTACCCAAGACACGCAATTTTCTTATTTACGCAAATATATGAGGCGGATTGCTAGGGGTTTACACAAAATTGATCTATCTAATCCTGCTCCATCTTCTGGTTCTGACTGAATTTTTGATGAGTCTGTAATAATTTTTTTTACTTTACATGCTTACTGACTTTTTGTTTTATGCACTATGCTTTCTTGATTCAACTCCTATTTTCATTATCACTCTTCTTCCTTTGTCATTTTGTGTCAAAAAGGGGGAGAAGTTTTGGAGGGCTGGGCTGGCTTTATTTGAATTTAATCTTTATGATGTGCTCATTTAATCTTTATGATGTGCTCCTATTACTCAGGCTATTACTCAGGGGGAGTTAACCTTCTCAGGGGTAGTTATGGGGGAGAATGATGCTAGTTTATTAACTTATCATATCTATATAACTGTGCATGATTCTCTATTTTGAACCTATATAACCTTCTCTTATTTTTATTGGAAGTATTATTATTTGGGTGTTTTGTCACAAATTTGACAAAGAGGGAGATTGTAAATGCTATGGTCTCATGCTCCTTTGGTTGTCAAATTTTGATGTGTCAAAACATCTACCTGTGTCTTGTGCTTGTATGGTGATTTATATGTATTCAAGACACTGCATAAACACTACAATGTTGAAGTCTCGGAAAGCTACATTGTTGAAGTCTCAAGAAGCTACATTGTTGAAGTTCAAGTCTTAAGAAACAACTCAAGAAATGACTTCAAGACTAATAAGCAACGCATGAAGTAGTTATTTTTGCTGATGAAGATCTCAAATTTAAAGCTACAACAAGTCCAAGATTTCAAGCCTGATATGGTTCAAATAAATCTACATTCGTTGAATGGTTGAAGTTCAATGTCCATACGACATGGTTCAGGTTTGAATGACCTTAGGTTGACCCTTTAAGTAAGTCACTTTGGATACATAAATCAAATGTTTATTTTACATAAGTTTGGTCTATTCTACGACCAGTCCTAGCTCTTGTTCGACCAGTCCTAGCATTGGTTCGACTAGTCTAAGAAATTCCACGACCAGTCCTAAGTAGTTGAAGATTTTTCAGAATTTTTGGTACGCCCACGACCAGTCCTGGAGGTCCTTCGACCGGTCGTAGGTGTGGCTTCGACTCGTCCACGACCAGTCGTAGAGCTACGACTCAAAGTCCAGCAACGTAATGTATGGTCCTATGACCAGTCGTAGAGATCCACGACCAGTCGTAGGTAACCCATGACCAGTCGTAGGCTACTCACGACCAGTCATGGAACGACTTTCAAAGATCGCGCTCAATATTTCAAAAATCTGTTAGAGCTATGACCAGTCGATGGTTTCTAAGACCAGTCGTAGGAGCGATTTCTGCTTCTATAAATTGAACACGAAATTCAGAGTTTTCACACTTCAACTCTATTCTATTTAAGAAATTTCAAGTGATCACTCTGAGATAAGTCTGTGTTTATTTTAAGCCACATTGTGCTTATTTAATATTCCTTTTTTTGCTAGCTTATTTAATTTGATTTTGTTTCTATATTCCAATCTTATTTGAAAAGAGGAATTATCTTATTCCTTCTTCTTGGAATCAAAATCAAATATAGATACGCCCAACAAGTAAAATCTAAAATCAATTAGAATTTAGAACCTTATGAATGTGAGTATTGGAAATTGAACTTTGACATTCAATCATCTACTCCGATTGGTTCTACTGGGCTGCTACGAAAAGGAGAAATCCAGGTATTTTACAATTCTGTAAAATTTATTTACTTTTGGTTTTGTTTGAGGTTAAGCCAGAAAAATCTCATTGTATTGGTTATCTGAGGAGAACCAGACAACTCAGAAAAGAGGGGTTTTTGAATTGTGTAAGCCCAAGTGAAAAAGACACAATTGTAAAGGTTTTTGGTGAACCTGTGAAAACCTATTTGAGAGTGAACGCTAATATCTCCTGTGTGAGGATATTAGGAGTGGAGTAGCTTTCTGTGTGGCTGTTGAAAGACAGTTGGTGAACACACAGGCGAACCACTATAACTCTTTGTCTTGTGGATTGAATGCTTGCTTAATTTTCATATCTTTTATCATTCGATTGTGTGGAATGTACAAGTGGATGTGAATGTTGTAACTATTTACATTTCAAGCAAGTGTGGGGATTGTTGTAATAATTTAGATCTATACTTCTGCATTTAATTTCAATTCTTTGCTATTTTATTTACTTCTATTAAAATTGAGTCCTTGATCCAAAAGATGTTCTAGAAATAAGGTTGTCCTACCATAAGCCCTTGTTTATTATGGTGTAAGGTTGTCCTTAGAACTGAATTTGTATCAATCTCTCAATACTTATTTATCAAGGTGATTTAAATTTAGCATTGTGAATTGATTCATAATTGTAAGGATATTGGTTTACTCTATTTCCGCTGATTTTATTTTAAATTTGGCATAGTCCTATTCACCCCCCCCCCCCTCTAGGACATATAGCTTGGCCTTTTCAAGGGCCCCAATCCACGCCCCTAATGGGCGTCTGCCAACCCTCTGGCCACATTTTTTTTTTTGTATTTAGTTTTTAATATATACATGCATTTTTGTTTGGACACAACATTAAGGTGGGCCCCAAGTGGAAAATCTGACCCGTCCACTATGTGGGCCAGTTGTATTAAAGGCTAATGGCCCTGATTTAGGCTTGTTTGGACGAACAGGACCCCACAGTGGGACTTGGAAGGTTTCGACATACATGAATATTCTCCTTTGTGCGGTCCACTCAAGACTACGACATGGTTTATTTTTTACCCCATGGCCTAAAATAATCTGAAGAAGATGGTGGATGGCGTGGATTAAACATATACATCAAGGTGGGGTCCACAGCTGGGATGCCCCAGTCAACGTCTGCATGGCTGACGTGAGGGGTGCTCCCAGCCCCACCGTCTCCTCTGGTGTGGTCCACCTGATGGTCAAATCTTCCTAAGTTTTAGGCTTCATGGATAACATTAAAATCCTACCATTAAAATTAAGATGAGGATGATTCAGCGGTTAAGTAAGCTACATCATGGAAAACAATTAAGATTGTAAATCCTACCATTAAAATCTTCTAAATTGTGAATAGGTAAGTATGTTATGAATATGTCATCCGACCCTTCATTTAAGAATGTATAAATTTTCCAAAATTCGGTATATTCAAAGACTAATGTGTGACACAGTATGTGAATCTAAAAGTTTTATTTAAAATTCTATTCCGTTCCAAATGGTATAGTCCACCTAAGATTTATATTTGAATGAAATTTAGTATCCAGGGTGGAAATATGGAGTTTCATCTAATGGACGGTAATGATCGTATATATGTTTATCCCATGTATTCACTAAATAAGTACATGTCACACCCTAGTCTTGAAAATGATATGTATGGTAACATAGCTTGCACTAGGTGAGTGCAAGTCACGCAAGTGCAGTATTTATAATATACGGACATATTTCTTACCTTATGAACAGGTTGGATGAAAAATAAACATCACTGTGGGCCCTAGTAATGTTTCAACGGTGAACATCGTTATTTCCACAGTTTTCTGTTGCGTGGTCTATTTGAAGTTTGGATATGCTTCAGCTTTTTTTTTTTTTTTTTTTCTTTCTTATAACCTAAAAAGAGCTTAAAAAACATATAAACGACATCGATTAAACACATAAAATTAAGGTGGGCCATAGATTTTACACACGCGTGGTGAGCTCTTCGTTGCACGATCTACGTCCATCCGTGAGAGTATCCTGGCTAGGAACCTAGCCCTAGGTTCTTGCTTTGCTAGGTCTGGACTGTATAGTTATAGAAAGAGATTGATGTCCGTATATTATAAATACTGCACTTGCTTGACTTGGTCTCACCTGGCGCAAGCTATGTTACCATACATATCATTTCCAAGACTAGGGTGTGACATGCACTTATTTTGTGAATACATGGGATAAACATATATAAGATCATTACCGTCCACAGATGAAACTCCATATTTCCACCCTGGATACTAAATTCCATTTAAATATAAATCTTAGGTGGACTATACCATATGGAACAGAATAGAATTTTAAATAAAACTTTTAGATTCACATACTGTGGCACACATTAGTCTTTGAATATACCGAATTTTGGAAAATTTATACATTCTTAAATGAAGGGTCGGATGGCATATTCATAACATACTTACCTATTCACGATTTAAAAGATTTTAATGGTAGGATTTAAAATCTTAATTGTTTTCCACTTAAAACCTTTCTACGACTTGTAGTGATGTTTATTTATCATCCAACCTGTTCACAAGATCACAAAAACATTGATGAAGGGAAAAAATAAATATCCGCAGTTCCCACCTTCCAGGGACCCCCGCTTAACATCCGGATAGCTCCGATGCACATCCGGGTGTGCACCATCAATTTCGAGCTAAGACATAAACACGGGCCTGTCCAAATGGCCATGTCACCCATATTGTTGTCCATAGGAAATGGACAGCTTCATCATGGTCATAACAGCGGTTTCCACCTTTCAGAGACCCCCGTTCAACATCCGGATAGTTCCAACGCACATCCGGGTCTGCTCCATTAATTTCGAACTAATACAATTAAATCCTAAATTAGTTACCCATCCAAGATTGGATATATTGTAATACTTTCATATTCCCATTTAAACGTCCATGTCGAAAATCAGGCAACATCTCCCCATGCCTCTCCATATAAGTTGATCTTACATTACATTCCGATGCAAAATATCTAAAGTAATGTAAAGATATTTGACATTAGATACGGAACGGAAGAAATATATTCAAAGAGAAACAAGGAGATGGACCGCAGATCAGGCATGAACATTTAAATAAATTATATGAAAGCATACTATCCATCTAACCTTGAATTGTCCAAAATGGGACAATTCGAGCGATATGCCACCAAAAACACACTATATCTATGTATGGCCACATAGAAATCCTCAAACGGGTAGCTAATTATCTAACCTACAAATCACAATCACAAGTCACAACTATAAACTAACAAGTCATAATAATAATTTAAGAAAAAAAATGTAATACATATTAAGCATATTGCCCATATTAAGCATATTAAGCCTCATTTCGACCAAGGCCTATACATGTGGTGCCCACATGATGAACATCCCTGATCTCATCTACAAGTTCAAATCTCCAACCTTTACATTTCTGTACTATATATATGGTTCCAGTTGTAAATGTAGTAATTAAAAATGACAATATGCTTAGTGCAAGTTGCTTGTTTTGTTCAAATTAAGTGAATCAAACTCCAACCAAACATAAATAAATAAGAGAGAAGAATTTAAGTTTGTGCATTAATCATGTGCGACGTATGATAATCCCATAACAGTATTTCATGTTATAAACAAAAGCCACTCTCAATATAAATTACCATTATTTTAATATATTTCCCATGGGAAGCTTCAAACCACATGAAGGGCTTATTTTAAGTTTAAGTCTTGTTTTAAGTCTAGGACCTTGATTGGTAGACGCCTAAAAATGAGTTTAACTTATTTTAGTTAGCAATGATTCTGGAATAGAAATCTTAGTCTTTAATATGTTGTTAGTTTTTGCATGAGCTCATTATATACTAGAGATCAAGATCTCCATATCATAATAATTATTAACTAAATGAGATGAACTCATTTATAATGTCTACCAAACAGGCCCTAGCACTTGTTTATTATGGTAATTTGGTAAATCTAAGGGGGTGTTTGGATCATAAGTTATTTAAGATAAGCTACTTATGCCTTAAGTAATTCATCTTAATTTCTATTTATTAAATTGAAGTGATTAAGCAACTTTAAATAAATTTTTATTTATTTATAATTGATTATAAACCAAACCTACTTATCTCAATAAGTTACTTATCTATTGTTGTAAGTAGAAAAAGTAACTTATTTGAATGGGATTTCAATCAAAGAAATCTACCTATGGTTTTGTTTGTTGGATCTAATACCTAATAATTAAAAAAAAGCAGAGAGATATAGATAAGAAGAAGAGAGACAAGACTTTCTTTACTTGCATCTTAATGTTTATTTCATATCTCATCGGGAAGGTTAGTAATTGTTACAAATGTTTCTCACTTAGAGGGTGTTTGGATTGTAATTTGTATAAGATAAGCTACTTATGCCACAAGTAATTTATCTTAGTTTCTACTTATTAAGAAGATTAATATGTTTGGTAAATAACATACACCCACATATACAAATATTTTTATGATTATTCTTAAACCCTTAACTAGTCACATTTGACACGTAGACTGTCGAATCAACGATCCTGTCCTCCCATTCATTTCTAGCAGGCACTTTTAGGCAATGGTACAAAAAAAAAAATACAATAATTGGAAAATCCAAACTATTCAATTGTTGCACATAAATTAATCCATACCCACGTATCAGATGATGCATCAGATGGTTAACATCATCTGACCACAAGCAATCCAACTTAAAGACACAAAGGATGGGCCCCACAAGCAGTGGACATCAACGGTGGGCCCCACAGGCAGTGGACAGTTACGGTGGGCCCCACAATTAGGTATTTTAGCCCTTTAAATCGAAAATCGCAAATTAGGGATTTTGAAATTAAAATCCTTAATTAAGGATTTTAATTTTGAAATCCCTAATTAGCGATTTACTAAATCAGTGGGCCCCACCAAACAGTGAACAACTACGGTGGGCCTTACTAGCACTGCATATCGATAGTGGGCCCCACAAATACTGGACATCGATGGTGGGCCCCACAAGTAATGGACAGCGACGGTGGGACACACAAGTAATGGGTTTTGGTGATGGGCCCCACAAGCAATGGACAATGAGAGAGAGAGAGAGAGAGAGAGAGAGAGAGAGAGAAGGAAGAGAGAGAGAGAGGGGGGTTATAGGAGGTGATGACAGCTAGACATGCGGCGTGCGACATACGGTGTAAGGCAGTGATGGCCAGACTTGACTCGGGTGGCGGCCGAACGACATAAGGCAGTGATGGCTGGACAGTGGTAACGGCAAGAGAGAGAGAGAGAGAGAGAGAGAGAGAGAGATGGGCGCTAGAGTCGTTTCAACTTACAATATAACATTATTACCGATGAAAATTTTCGTTGGGGAAAGTCATGTTTACCGACGAAATCAATTTCGTTGGAAATAATTCGTCGGATATAAGTTGTAGGGCTCTGTGGGGCCCACCATGATGTAACTGTTTGATCCACTCCGTTCCTCACTTTTCTCAGATCATTTTAAGGTATGCTCCTAAAATGAAGCAGGTTCACAGCTCTTGTGAACCACACCAAAGGAAGCTGCAGTGATAATGACACCCACCATTGAAACCTTTCTAAGGGCCACCATGATGTTTTTTTACCATCCAGCCTATTCATAATGGCATGTAGATGTGGATGAAGTGAAAACACAAATATCAACTTCATCTGAAACTTCTCCAACTCCTAAGAAGTTTTTAATGGTGGACGTTCAATCCCCACTTTATGCTCTACTTAAGCCTTGGACCTGTCTCATTCATAATCATATATTGGGCCCACCTAGATGTGATTCACATATCCAGCCCATTTATTACGTATGTCCCACTTGGATGAGGGGTCAAACCAAGTTTCAGCCGCATCCAAAACTTATGTGGGCCCCATTAAGTGCTTTTATATATTTTAGTATGTCTTCATATAGTTTTAGATGGTATGGCCCACCTAAGTTTCGTATATGGATGATTTTTGAGATATCTCATAACCTAAAGGGGACACATCAAATGCACGGTGTTGATGTTCGACAAACATCATGATGGCCCCCACAAAACTTACTAACATTAATTCTTAGGTTCTCACGAGGTTAATAAGTTGGGTCACAATTTTGACCAGAATATTTGGCCCATTTTACATGTCTGGTCCATTCAGTCTATTTTACTGATCAATACCCTCAATTTGATTACTTACTCGCCCCAATCATGCTATATATGAGAAAGATATTGGGCATACAAGATTGATCAATAATTTGAGTGAATTTTAACTTAAACATCTAAAGTTATTTACTCTTCAATCTGGACTGAACAGATTGTCCAAAAATGGTTAAGGGTTGTTCATAATATCAAAAAGATATGAATGAAGAGAAAACACAAACATCAGCTTGATCCAAAACTTATATGACCTCCAAGAAACTTTCAATGGAAGAGGTTCAATCACACAATGGTGTGGTCCACTTGAGCTTTAGATATGCTTCCTTTTTATTCTTTATACCTCAAATTATCTGTTAACATGGATGAACGGAGTGGATAAAATAAATAAATAAATAAAATAAACAAATTTGTATTTTCGTTTTCAAAAATGTATATTTTTTTACTCCTAATTTTTCTTTCAAAATTTTTAACAAAATATCATATTTATTATCAAATATTTCAAAAAATAAAATAAAATACATTTTCTAAATTTTTATTGTCAAAATCTTAAAAATTTATCAAATTTTATTTTACTTTTATAAAAATTTTCAAAATGACGATTTTTGCCGACGATGTATCTATTTCGTCGGTACAAATACTTTACTGACGAACTATTTGGTTCGTCGGGAAAAATTACATTTACCGATGAAATAATCGTCGAGAAAATAGTTTTCACCGACGATACATAATGTCGTCGGGAATAGTTTCCATTGTAAATGGTGGCGGGAACATATTTGATCGTGGTGGGAATGTTTTGCCGACAAAATATGATTTCGTCGGGGAAAGCCATGTTTACTGATGAATGTTTTCATCGATAAAAAGTTCCTTTACCGACGATATTGTATAACGTCAGTAAAAATAGCCTCTCCGACCTCTTGCCGATGAACTATTTGGTTCGTCGTGAAAAATTAAATTTACCAACGAAATAATCATCGGAAAAATAGTTTTCACTGACGATACATAATGTCGTCGGGAAAAGTTTCCAGGTCATCGTTGTAAATGGTGACGGGAACATATTTGGTCGTGGCAGGAATCTTTTGCCGACGAAATATGATTTTGTCGGGGAAAGTCATGTTTACCAATGAAATTGATTTTGTCATAAATAAGTTCGTTGGTAAAAGGCCAATTTCTTGTAGTGATTTTAATTTCGTGTTTACTATAAATAGTAAGTTTTAGTTTAATTATAACTCTTCATCCATTGCGCTTTAGAAGTTGCACCCAACATGAAAAGAGCTTAGAATAATTAGGAGAACAGCTTGGTGAAGCCAAATAGGACACTTACTATTTTTGCCCAAAAACCTTGTGCACTAGTAAACATCACGACCGTCTATAAATAGTCAATTTACTATTTATAGTAAATTCCGATTTTGAGGAGTTTTAGTTATAGTTTGCTTCTTATTTCTCTCTCATTGCTTAACATCACAATTTAAAGGGTTGTGAACTCGTTTATTTCATCCATCAATCAAATTACAAATTTAATACAATTTATTTCTATTCTTCTTAGTTTCTTTCCTCGTAGATTCGAGAAGTCTCTATGAGAAGTCTAGAGAAGCTCTATGGATTTGGGGTAGTTATCCTTGAGGAAGAAAATGATCGACCTCGTCTCGTCCATCCCTTCGTCAATTGGTATCAAAGCGAGGATTCCCCTCTGTCCAATGACAAACAATGAGGGTATGAGCCAAAATTCTATGGATGGTGATTCAGGGAGTCGTTATCTTGCGGAAAGAATGAAAGCTTTCCACCAGGAGAGTAAGTTGATCATGTAAGGGTTACATGCAACCCTCGACCGTCTTGCGAATGCACACTTTCACCCCGAGCCCTAGGGGATGCTCCACTGCTCATGGTTGCTATATGGAACAACCTCGATTTCTGTAGAGCACTACCAGTGGCAAACCGTAGAGTTACACTAGATGATTCAAGTTCTAGCAATGAGGACCTTAATGAAGGCTTTTGCTCGACGACCAATCCATGGAGGTGATCATCTAGATCGTGCTGAAAGATACTATCGAGGTAAGGCTGAACTTTCTAGTTTTAATGGTTTATTACGCACAAAAGATTTCCTCAATTGGCTAGCCGAAGTAGAGAGATATTTTTATTACATGGACGTATCAGATTATAAAAAGGTAAAATCAGTAGCATTTAAATTAAAATCTGGTCCTTCTCCATAGGGGGAGCAATTACAACTCTCATGTGTCAACCAGTGTAAGGCGCTCATCTCATCATGGCCACGGATGAGAAGCCTCCTTCTATCACAGTTCCTCCCTAGTGATAATGAGCAAATATTATTCTAGCAATACCAGAATTGCTGACAAGGAAATTGAACCATCACAGATTACATTGAAGAATTCCAGTAGTTGGCAACACAAAATGATCTGTTAGAATCTGTGTAAGAGAATGTGGTATGATTTATAGAAAGGTTACGATCGACAATTCAGTATCGAGTTCAGATGCACCCAGTCGGGACCGTGGATAAAGCGGTTTAGTTAGCGGGTAGGGCAGAAACGGAGCTTGCAAGAGTCTCAAATTGGCCTTATCAACCCCCCATAACGGGTCTCACACAGGATCCAGTGTTGATATGAGGAAAAGAATCAGTAGGAGTGTAACGACCTGAAAATTTCCGTACATTGGGCCGAGTACCACCTCGACCAGAAATCACATAGGATTAAATCCTTTAGAAATTTAACAAAGTTAACTAAGTACTAAACTCGGTAAATCATGAAATCCGTTGGGATCACTTTAAATACGATCTGCAAGACCCAAAACTTGCAGAATTGGTGACTCTAGGTTACCCTAAAGTCTAGAGCCAAACTCATTACCCGTCTGCTCTCGGGACTGAAACGAAACTTCGTATGAGGTCTAGATCGCACATCGGGAGTCCGATTAACATGAAGCTAAGGAACCAGGACCGCCCCACTGGGCTTGACAATCATCTCAAAAATCAGATGATTCCGATGTCCCACGGCCATTATTTTCACTCCGGAGCGAGGGAGTGTGAAAAACACTATTTCCATTCAAGAGAAAATATCTGGAATAGTGATCTGGCACCTTTCGGTTGCACGTCAGTATTAAGCAACCTGACCGTCGGAATCAGACCAAATTACACCCTCGGATTAAGAAAAATTTCAGGAACATTTACATGTACTCAGAAATTCCGATCGTGGCCCACGGACCGTTGAACTGAGAGTGGTCCGCCACGTGCGATCTGGGAATCCGATCGAGCCGAAAACGTAATCCCACGTGGATCCGCAGTGGGTGAGCTTAAGTCTGACGTTTGGCTCAAAGAGGGCCACCAGAACACCCCTTTTGAGCTTGGAAAGTGGCGAAATGCCTATGTAAGCAGTTACCCTTGAACCTGAGTCTGTTTTAGGAAGGTTTGTGGCTATAAAAGGGGCTTAGAACAGCCCCTCTCACAGCCATACGAATTTGGGTTAAAACCCTAAGAGAGAAAGAGAGAAAAGAGAGATAACTTGTGGAGATCGAAGCCGATCTTCCTCCTGCTGCTTCCACCTCTCCCACGGCCTACACCGCGCTATTCCAAGTGGTTTCCCGGCGGTTTCCACCCCATTTGAAGGTAAGAAACCCTAACCCTAGGTCTGATTTGAGCCTAATTAGTGATAGGTTAAGGAAAGACTAATCGAATGCGGTCTTTAGGCTAAGAAACTCCCGTATACGGAAGCACCAACCTTCTTGCTGATTCGTTGGAATTCCAAGGGCTGAGGTGAGGACTTTAAGCGTATAAGTTACGGTTTTCAACGCTTTCAATGGTAGATAATGATAGATTCATGATCTGTATGCAAATGCACATGTACAAAGTGCTTTCCGTTTCCTGTTTCGATTAGCGATAAAGATTATGGAATTTTACATACTCTTGATATACGTAGAAATACCGTATACGTATTTTTGTTGAGAAAATGTTTGACATGTTTATTTAATGTTTGATTATATCATGTGTGGATAAAATACTAGTTCGGCGAAAGAGATCGCAAAAATATATGTTCATGTGTAAATGCCATGTATGTCGAAATTGCGTATTCTAGAAATCCCGCATGCGTGCGGATTTTGGATATGTAATTGTAATGATTATTTGTTGTATGAATACGATATACGCGGGAAAAATACTCCCGGGGCTTAGGGACAGCCCAATCACGAACTTGCCTAACATACGTCATGTATGTTGGAAATGTGTATTCTAAGTGTTTGTGTATGTGCATGTAGGTGTACATGTGCATGTACTAGTGCCTTAGATAGGCGCTGATATGGATTCTCCAACTCCCTTAGAGACATGTAGGATCCCCTCCATGCGGTGGTTCAACGCAACCACTTAATTGCAGTGCACACACAATTCTATCCCTATGGGGATAGTGCTGTAGTACATGCATTACAATATGCTTTATAACATGCTTCTCAACATGCCTTGTAACATGCTTACTCCATGTCTTACTTTATGCTTTATAACATGCCGACTAACATGCTTGTATTGCTTGTTTACCATGCTTTACTTCACATGCTAGCGATGAAAACTGTTTGAGTTTGGGACTATGTTTATAGTCCAAACACTCGGTACCAGACTTGTGATTGTGGCTGAGATTCATGTCGCCACAAAGGACGGGTCCGGCGAACCCGAGTCGTACTTCGGTTGGCGATAGTGGTTGGCCACGCGGAGTGCTTTTGCGCTCCATATCGCTCAACTTGTGGTGCGCTCGAGCTAGTCAGGCTCGCCACTTGAACCGAAGTGTAGTTGTGTGTTCACCTTGTTTGGTCGCTACTGCTTGAACCTAGGGTACCAAACTTACCAGTGGTGATTCCTGTTTAACCATGGTACCTAGATCCGCTAAGACGCATGAGCCGGGCATGGTGGTATGGGACACCGTGGTCGAGCTGTCGGCCTATGCTGGGGCCATGTGCCTCCCCGTAGTGACCATTGCGCAACTATCTCGTGAGCCGAATACGGTGGTATGGGACACTGTATTCGAGCTGTCGATACTTCGGCGAGAGCCGAGTACGGTGAGATCTGTGCTCGTGCTGACGGGCGACGAGTCCTCCGTGGTATCATCGAGTGTACTTTAAGTATCTGTGATTGGCCACGAGCCTTTCACAGTAACTAGAGTGTGAGTTGAGCCGAGTACGGTGAGACCTGTACTTGAGCTGACGGCTAGTGATTGAGCCGAGTACGGTGAGACCTGTACTCGAGCTGACGGCCAGCAATTGAGCCGCATACGGTGAGATCTGTATCCGCGCTGACGGGTGACGAACCTGTTGTGATGCCATCACTAAGCTTCTCAAACCATAACATCGTATGAGAATAACTAGGACTGACGACCCTAGAATGGATCATGTTGGGAATGATACAAGGGAGGTACCTTAGTTTCCCAATATTGCTGATTGAAATGGACTAATAATAACTTGGCAATCACGAGCATCATCGCACCGCATGTGCTTTGTAGATGTGGCGCACTGAGGGAGTTAAGCATTCGCGAACGTAAGATGATGTCGCTTGAGGGTGGTTTGGCAAGGGCATACAGCATCATGTCATATCATTTTTGCATTTAACAAGAATAGTTAGAAATGCTTGATTTGTACTGCTTTATCATTACTGCTTGGTTGATTTGATAACATGTTAACTTATGCATTATTGTTCCACTGAGTTAGCTACTCACTCCCACGATACGGGACGGTGTTGTACACACCAACCAGACTCTGTTGCAGGATTAGAGGGCGCCTTGGTTCAGGAGCCAGAGCCCGACGTTGATGAGGACCAGGAGGAGTTCTCTTTCATGCAGTATTCTGACGGCTACGCCTAGGCCGGCTGCATCGCGGGTCTTTTGGGGCCTCTTTTGAGGATGTATTTTGGTTTTTTTAATTTACAAACTTTACATGTATATTGGTGCTCAGCTAGTGCTCATACCCTGAAGTTCAGAAACTTTTGTTACTTTACATACTTGTATATAAAATTTCAGTCTTCCGCTGTTTTTAAATGCAATTGAACTGGGTATGAATTACTGTTTTGGTTTAATCTCATTCATGTTTATTGCGCTAACTCAGACAACATTTAACCGACATTGTGTATGTTGCATAAGTGATGCGTTGGAACTCGGGAGTTGAGTTCATACTCGACCCCCGAATTTCAGGGCGTTACAAGGAGAACGTTCTCAACCTCCTACAACCTCAAACCGTGATACGGGAAGTGACTCATCTAGGCCTCAACGTGTAGTACCCATAACTACGTGCCCGAGTAGGATTCCAAATCCTTACGTTCGGTCAAGGTCGAACAATTGTTAGTGTTGTGGCCAACCGGGCCACTTATTAAACACCTGTCCTCAACGTCTCGTAACACACTTGGCCATAAACGAAGGGGGCACTGAAGGTGAGGCCGTAGAAGAAGACTATGGCTTTGATGAACATGAACAGGCCACTGAGGAAGGAGCATATATCGATGAGTTAATGGTCCAGGATCGCGGTGAATCTTTAGTTGTAAGGCGATTACTATATACTCCATGAAAGGAATTACATTTACAACGACATAATATATTTCGTACGCGGTGCACTGTCAATGAAAAGGTCTGTAATATGATCATAGACAGTGGTAGTAGCAAGAACAATGTCTCAAGAGTGATGGTGGATAAATTACAACTACCAATGACAAAACATCATTCTCCATTCTCAATTAGCTGGATAAAAAAGGTAAACAAGACCAAGGCAACAATTGGCAAAAATTATAAGGATCAAATACTTTGTGACGTGGTCGACATGGAAGCATGTCATATGTTAGTCGGTCAACCCTGGCAGTCGAATCATGATCCGACCCATCGAGGATAAAATAATGTCTACGTATTTGTCAATGATAGTCAAAAAATAATTCTTACCCCCATAGCGCCAGAGAACCACCTTGAGGCCTATAAAGTGGAGGAGAGTTTCCTCATGACTATTCGGGATTTCATGGAGGAATCTAAGGAAACTGGTGAGTTATATGTTGTAGTGGTGAAGGGCAGAGAATTGGAACTCTCAAACATTCCTCCAAGTTTAAAACTATTGCTAAACGAATTCAAAGAAGTCTGGCGTGAAGATTTACCCGATGGATTGCTCCCCATGAGGGACATCTAACATCACAAAGACCTCACTAGCCTACCCAACCACCCTCATTATCGGATGAGTCTGAAGGAGTGTGAGATACTTCAGGGGCAAGTGGAGGAATTGATCCGTAAGAGTCTTTTGAGAGAGAGCATGAGCCCGTGTATCATACCAGCATTATTAACGCCAGAAAAAAAAAAGATGAAAGCTGGCGCATGTGTGTCGACAATCGAGTAATCAACAAAATTACCATCAAATATCAGTTCTCAATACCGCGGTTGGATAACATGCTCGACAAATCCCACTAATTCTCTATAATCTTTTTTTCTTCTGATCCCTTTCTACTCTCTTGCTAACAAATGGTAGAAATGAGAGGGAGTTAGGGGATTTTGTGGTAAAACTTTTAGGATAAGGAGGGAATAAGAAGAAGGAGGGGTAAAATAGGGAGAAAAAGAAGGGAAGAATGATGGCTAAGCATGGGTTGCATGAGCGAAGCATGAGCTTGTTTGATTAGTCGGGAGAGATATACATGAGTAATGGATTGTAATACCCCCATACTTTCAGTACTCGGGTGTTACCATGAAACGCCGACATAGTATAAACATAGATCTATCTTATCTAAACGTCTAGCTTCTTACTAGCCTAACTTTAACTATTTGGGAATAAATGTCACCCATAGATCGAGCTACTCGACTATCTAAATATACACCAAAAGATGGATTTTAGATGGCAAAGGCTTTAGGATGCCTAGAAATAATGAGGAATGTCTTTGTGACAATTTCGAGTTGGATCCCAAGATCCGATCCTTAAAATTGTTGATCGATCATCGGATTTGAGATCTGTCATGACCTCATATCATACAATCATCGGCCTAATCATCAAAATCAGTATTAAATTTAGCTGGAGACTTTAAAGGACTCCTGGATCGTTGTGGATCTATCCCAAAATGATTTAGTTGTTCAGATTCACGATCGTCCATTCAATTGGGATGTTGGAACAACTAGCTATAGAAATAATCGTAAAATTGACTCCAAAATGGACTACTACCGTCGATCATCATTGATGATCAGATTTTATCGCAATCTAGCCATCAGATCGACGAGAATCCATAATTAAATACTTATATCCCAAAAAAATGGCCCACAACCCTCAATTTACCGATCCATCACTTAATCATCACCATTGGATCTTCTAATCATTGAGATTACCATTTATTTCCACATGGGTAGTCCCTAGGGCCCTTTGGATTGAAATGGATTAAGATCAAAGTGCGACTCGCAACATGATTAAAACTACATGCATATATAAAATAAAAATGAGTTAATTTATAATAAAGTAAATGAAAAATTAATATTATTATTTGAATAACAACATATTATGACAATCTTGAATATAACAAATATGTCGTAGGACTTCTTAACCATTAATGGTCGGATTGAAATTAATTCGACCATTGAAATAACATAATCAACACTTAAAGACTATAAATAGATTGGTATGGCCCACTAAAGCTTTGGATCTGCCTCATCTTTAATCCCATGTCTTATCTTAGTCTTGCAAAATGAACTGATGGACTAGATTCATCAAAATCATAACAATGGGCCTCACATATAGGGTGCGTGTGCACAATCCGTGCACAACTGCGGAGCACTGAGCCAAACTTATGGTCAAACTAGTTTTAATCTAATGAATTCCGAATGAGGGAGGATTTTGCCTCCCTTTCGATTTTGGCCAACAACCGATATCACCCGCTTTGAGCTCATCAAGGCCCACCACCATGGATTATCTTGATGATCGGAACCGTCCATTTGATAGAGCACCTACAACCGACCTAAACCCAAGCAAAATTCATGTGTCAGATCCTTGTACACGCACACAATCAAGGGCACAAACTGGCTACATGTAACCATTTTTCTGAAAATGGAAACGATTTCCCAATAGGCTGGCGATCAAAGCAAATCTCTCTCGGTTCATCTCAACCGTGAGTCTGGGAGAAACCTCGCCCTTCAACCAAATTCTGTGAGTTAGGGTTTCATGCCCAAAAAGAAGCACTGCAAGGAAACATTCGGTTTTGACTTGTTGTGTAAATCTCGGCCATCGTTCAACTTTTAAAAGCCCTATTTGTGCATCCACAACATCCATCCTAGGGCAACAATAGCCCCTCTTGCTACAATCATGAGTTGTCGTGCGAGATGTTGACAACTCGCATAGAAGAGCTATACCAAAAGAATCGAGAGTAATATCGAGTCTCGGGTATTGTTTCTATAAAATATGGGCCCCATAAGGTCCTTAAGACCCATCTGAACCATCCAAACATTTGTTTATCAACAGATCAGCCATCCGTAGGATATCCATCATTAACAGCAAAGCCATCTTCCCCGAATAGCCAAAAAATCCATCACCAGATGGCGGACCCCATATGTTGATCTACAACCATCATTGGTTAGCCCATAGCACAGAAAAATCATCCCCGTAACTTATTTAGAGCCATGCAATCAGATCGAGCCATGTCGATTGCCACATCAGTAAAAAGAATAACGAGTTATACCGAATCGAGTGTAACTAATCTGTTGATTAGTTGGGAGTTCAAGTTGAGTCGAGAGGATTCGTTTTTAGAACAAGTATGCGCAAATCTAACAACCTCAAGAACGGGGCCTAACCCTAAGGTGAGGATCGCCCTTCAAGCTTTCTACATCATGATAGTTAGCTTAGTTAATTTATTTTGTTGATTACTTAATATAGTGCAATGTGGAAATGATGATAAATGCTAGTTCCATTTGAGTAATTCTTTATAAATGCAATATGTTTAAATGTAAGTTCAAGTAATTTAACATGCTATGGATCTCTAATATCCCTATTCTGATTTAAGATGAGCACTATATATGTGTAAGTACTAACGATATTATACGTGGCTTGTTCTGCCAGTTGTGCTTACTTGATGGTGTTTTTAGAAGTTCTCGAACTAGTGGCCACCTTTTCTAATAGATTAAATGGCACATTGATGTGGATTTACCATCTTGTGGACCATTTAGGGCTATGTGGCTTTTGGGGAATAATAATTTCTTATCGCATCATTGAATGAAATATTTGGTCCTTGCGACTTTAATGAAATAATAGTCATATGTGACTTTGATGGACTATTTACGTATAACCTTTAGATGGTAAATTCCACTTATCAAACTATGATTGGCCACTAGTTGAGGAGGTTACCTTTAAATATTCTATTTGTTAAGTCTCATGAGACAGGGATGGTGGTATGGAAAAATATGCCCGAGCTGTCGGCCTATGCTAGGTGACGAACCCCCCCATAGTGGCCTTTGAGGTTCCTTAAAATAGTTATTTGAAATTGGAATAATAATGTTTGGGATAGTCATACATTTTTACGGCATACGGACTTTCCAGGTGGTCGATGTAAGACACGGTGGGGTTTCTTGGGTCATTATAAGCTATACCATAAAGTATTTTACTGGGTGATCCTAAGTTATTTCGCATCCATTTGAATCATTATGGGTTGTCCTTTTCATATTTACTTTTCCGTGTGCCTAGTCCTCCTTAGGGCGTATCTTTGAGTACTTTTTCAGGAGACTATTTCACCTTGGGTGTCCTTGTTGCATGGTCTTTTCTTGGTGGCTAGTTCTCATCAGGGCATACCTTTGAGTACTTTTTCGGCTGGTGTTGAGACTCAAATAATGCATAATTTTCCTCATTTATATATTGGTTTTATGAGCATGAATCAGCTTAATGTTCTATTTTACTCATGTTTGTGTTGCAAGGTAAATTTAAGAGCTTAGATTGAAAAGGGTGCTAAAAGCATGGATTTGATGCTCAAAAATTACCAAGGTAAGGGATGGATCTTAGGAGACAAATATTGAAGAATTCACATGTTAAAGATCCAAGAAAACTAAATGAGGAATAAAGAGAATCAAAGATTTGAAGTGAAGAATCCTGAAATCGTCCTTAAAAAGCGTATTCTGAAACTCTAAAGCCTATTTTGGAAACTGCACAGCGAGAAGTCGATTTTAGCAAATTGCAAAATTTAAGGCGGTTTCTAGAGTTTTCAACTTGGTGCAAAAGTTGGAGTTCCCCACTTATAAATTGGGCTTCCCTTGACATTCATAAGCAACATTCAAGACATCCTAAAGCAAGATTTAGGATTTTTAGAGAGTTTTCAATTTTATTAAAGTTTTATAAGTTTTTTTTTTTTCTTTTAGATCCTTTCTATTTTACTCATGTTTCTATTTTACTCATGTTTCTATTTTACTCATGTTTCTATTTTACTTTATTTTTTTCTTATTGCTTTATTTTTTCTAGTTTCCTCTAGCCCAAGCTGGAAGGGAAGCACATTGGTTTAATGTTTTCATAGTTATGATGATTGATTATTTTAATGATGAGAATAATGATGTATGCATGTTATCTATTGTTTAGGTTTAATTTTTTATTCTCATGTGAGATCTCTATATGTTTCCATCATATAAGATCCACATTGATGGATAGGCTTACCCTAGATCAATTAAATTTCCTAGATAGGAGGGGTTCTTAACCTGCTATATTTCTTTGATATCCATTATCTCATTGATATTGAATTCTTAAAATCACTGGCACTTGAGAATATATATCAATGGTGCAAATCCATGATTTTCTAATCTTTTATATCATTTATTAAAATATTTAAACTATTTTATTTTTTGATTAAGCTGACTATAGTGCTCAAATCCTAGTTGTGTTATCCAAGTCATTATGATTTTCGAACATTAACCTATGTGTGGAACTTTGAAGCTTGAGTGTTGTTTTAATTCAGTTGAATTACATCAATTGAAAACTCTTAAAATCAAATCATCAGTTTAGTTTTTTTTTTTTTTTATTACTTAGTTTGTTTTGTATTTGATTTTCTCCTTCTCGCAATTCATCTCCCTGTGGGATCGACCCTGTATTCACGGGATACTACTTACGAACCTCTGCACTTGAAGGTAAGCAATCAAGTTTTTAGTGCCGTTACCGGGAAAACTAAAATAGATTAAATCTATGCAAGATATCTAAGGTAAGTTCTCTTTTAAACCCTCTAAAATTTCTATACATTTTCTATTTTTCTTTGAAAGTAAATTCAGTTGGGTCTTTCAAGCACTAACTGTGACATAAGGTTGTCCTGCTTGTGATTTTATAACTCAAGTGCTATGGTAGTCCTACAGTTGTTGTTTGATCACGAAGATCATCCGTTGAATCTATTTTTCAAATTAGCATAGTTTAATTTTTGCATTAGTTTTACTTTTATTGATATATTTTTTATTTTTTGCTTTGTGGTTTGAACCCTTATGGTCAGCTCTTCCGCCTGGGTTATTAATTTATTTTTACTTTGTGGATTGAACCCTCATGGTTGGCCCTGCTGCCTAGGTTGTTGATTTATTTTTACATTATGGATTGAACCCTTATGGTCGGCTCTGTCGCTTGGATTATTGATTATTGAACCCTTATGGTCAGCTCTGCTATTTGGATTATTGATTTATTTTTGCTTTGTCGATTGAATCCTCATGGTCAGCCCATCGCCTGGGTTGTTGATTTATTTTTGCTTTGTGGATTGAACCCTTATGGTCGGCTCTACCGCCTAGGTTGTTGATTTATTTTACTTTGTGGATTGAACCCTTATGGTTGGCTCTACCGCCTGGGTTGTTGATGTATTTTGCTTTGTAGATTAAACCCTCATGGTCGGCCCTGCCGCTAAGGTTGTTGGTTAAGTTTTTATTTTTATTTTAAGTATCATACTTGCTATTTGAATTAGTGGTATTTGTTGCGTGATATGGACGGTTTATGTCCAGTTGGAGTAGGGATCAAAACAATCGACTTTCCTCTGAAGGCGGACTAATTCCAGGCCTTGATCATTCACTTAGAAGAGACACTCAACGTCACTTGGATTCCATGACAGACCTAGTTGATAATCCAAATCCAAATCTGATAGATCCAACTATAAATCAAAACAAAGAAAATCAACGTAATCCTCCTCTTGAGGATGAGAATAAATTTTCTAGGAATGTGTTAAACTAACTACGGACTTTACGTGAACGTTTACAATGTGATATATCAACTTTACCATCTTACATAGTGTTCCCTGCTCACACAGGGAACACTAATTTTAAACTAGGTGTGATTTAATTGATTCCTAAATTTCACGGCTTGGATTATGAAAGCCTTTACTTGCACCTCAAGGACTTTGAGGAAGTAATTGCAACATTACAAGTAAACAATGACAATAGGGATGCACTTAAGCTTAGGTTATTCTCATTTTCTCCAAAGGATCGGGCCAAAGCATGGCTCAACTCTCTAAGACCTAATACCATCACTACATGACAAGCTTTAAGTAGAGAGTTTATGAAATAATTCTTTCCCACACACAAAACAAATGCACTTAAATATGAAATCATGTCGTTCTCCCAAAAGGGGAATGAACTATTTTCCAAGCTTGGGAGCGCTTTAAAGACCTTATACTTATTTGTCCACATCATAGTTATGAACCATGACACATGATTGATGCGTTGTGAAAGGGGCTCACCATGGATACCCGTCACTTCATAGAGATGATGTGTGGTGAAACCTTTCTTGACAAAGATCATAATGAGGCTTGAGATTTTCTAGACATGTTAGCAAAAAAATACGCAGACATGGGATGTCTCTGCTAAACCAGACTAAACTAGACCCATTCCTAGAGAGAAAGCGGGGATGTATGTCCTAAGAGAGGAAGACGACCTTAATGAAAAATTCACTGCATTGGATAGAAAGGTCGAAGCCTTGAAAATTAGGAATGTTGATATGGTTAAAGAAAACACTTCCTTAAGTAATTTTTGTAGCATTTGTGGTGGTGTATACTATGACATAAAGGATTGTCTAATAATCCCAGTTGTACAAAATATCTCGCATAAGCATAAGTAAGCAAATGCTATAAAAAACTACCAAAGGTCAGTTATGCAACCAATGGAAAACACATATAATCCAAATTGGTGTAACCATCCTAATCTTAGTTGGAGGAATAGACCACAAATTAATGCGCCCAATCACCTCAAATGCCTCCACAAAACAACTTCTTTGGGGCATCTAACAATGCACCATATGTGCCCCCATCAAAGCGATCATCTGTGGAGGATGCATTGACCGCATTCATGAACTCTCAAGCTCAAATGAATCAGTCTCTAATCCAATCAAATCAGGAATTAAAAACAGCTATGGCTAAGATTAAGACTCAACTAAATGCTAGGGAAAAAGGCGTCTTTCCTTCTCAACCTGTGCTAAACCCTAGAAATACACATTTCATTGGAGACTTAAACAAGTTAAGGCCATCATTACCTTGAGAAGTGGAAAGAAGGTCAATAATAAGATAATGCAAATGGTAGAAATACTGGAAGATGAGCCACTGCCTCAAGAGAATGATGAACCGGCTATGGTTCAAGAGCCGCAAAAATAAAAGGATAAATAGACTAAGACATATGAACCTCCAGTTTTGTTCCTATCTAGACTTTAGAATCCGACTGTCCCCATGAAATATCGAGAGGTGTTAGATGTGCTCCAAAAGGTTAGTGTCAATATTCCTCTACTTGATGCTATTAGACAAATTCCATTATATGCTAAATATCTCAAGGACTTATGCACTGTAAAGAGAAAATTAAATGTGCACAAAAAGGCCTTCCTTATTAAGAAAGTGAGCACTATCATTCAACAAAGGGCCGTACCCAAATACAAAGACCCGGGAAGTCCCACTATTCCTTGTATTATTGGAACTTTTTAAATTGAGCATGTTTTGCTAGATTTGGGTGCAAGTGTCAACTTAGTACCCTATTCGATTTACCAACAAATGGGGTTATGCGAGCTTAAACCAACCACGATTACACTCCGACTCACTGACTACTCCATTAAGGTACCAAGGGAAATTTTAGAGGACGTGCTAGTCCAAGTGGAGAAATTCTACTTCTCCGTGGAATTTATTGTACTAGACAATGAACCATGTGTAAACGCTAGTGCTCAAGTTCCCATCATTTTAAGCCGCTCATTCCTAGCAACTTCAAATCCAATAATAAATTGCAGGAATGAAATGATAAACTTGTCCTTTGGTAACATGACTCTAGAGCTAAATATTTTCAATCTATGTAAGCAGCCCATTGACAATAATGAGATCCATGAGCTAAATTTCATGGACTGCTTGATAGAAGAAGAGGAATTGAAACCTAGTCTAACTAAGGAATTAATTCAAGTCTTTGGGGACTTGAAAAATTCAGATTTAGAAAAAGTGCTTGCTGAAATTTGTGATGATAATGAGAGCACTACCACCTAGGACATTGATATGTACCAATGGAGACCGTGCACTCAAATCCTATCTATCGAGGACTCGTGACCTCTGCCATCATCACTAATGTTCAAAAGATTGATATAAAACTACTACAAAATGAGCTTAAGTATGTATACTTGGGTGAAAATAAAACTTATCCTGTTGTGATCTCTTCATTTTTAGACAAGGATTAAGAGATTAAATTGTTGAATGTTATAAGGGACCATAAAGGAACCTTGGGCTAGACCATTTCTGATATTAAGGGTATAAGTCCTTCCATATGCATCCATCGAATCCACCTCAATGAGGATGCTAAACCAATTAGACAACCTCAAAGGCGTCTCAATCCAAACATGATGAAAGTTGTAAAAAATGAGGTAATTAAATTATTGGATATGAGAATCATCTACCCAATATCCGATAGTGTTCGGGTGAGTACAACTCAATTAGTCCCAAAGAAATCTAGAACAACTATCTTGCAGAATTCTAATAATGAACTCATACCAACACGTGTTACCACAGGTTGTCGTGTTTACATTAACTATAGAAAATTGAACCAGGTCACAAAGAAGGACCATTTTCCTCTACCATTCATTGATCAAGTTTTAGAGGGGGTAGCAGGTCATTCCTTCTATAGTTTTCTTGATGGATATTCCGGATATAACGAAATAGAGATAGTCATGGAAGACTAAGAGAAAATCACGTTCACTTGTCCATTTGGCATGTTTACTTTCAAACGGATGTCATTTGGATTATGTAACGCCCCAATAACTTTCCAAAGGTGTATGTTAAGTATTTCTTCAAATGTAGGTGGAAAGTTTCTTGAGGTTTTCATGGACGACTTCTTTGCATTTGAGAGTAGCTTTGAGGAATGCCTCAACAATTTATCTCTTATCTTATCTAGGTGTGAGAGAAGCACCTTATCTTAATTGGGAGAAATGTCATTTTATGTTTCAAAAAGGAATTGTTTTGGGCCATGTTATCTCCAAAAATGGAATCGAGGTAGATCGCTCAAAACTCAACATTATTGTTAATCTACAAATCCCCTGAACTGTTAGAGATATTAGATCACGTCTAGGGCACGCCGGTTTCTATAGAAGATTCATCAAGGACTTGAGTGCCATTACTAGACCTTTGACTAATCTTCTCCAAAAGGATGTCCCATTTAAGTGGACAGATGAGTGTGCAAGTGCTTTTAACAAAGTTAAATCATCCCTTACCACTGCACCTATCATGCGTCCACCAGATTGGACACTTCCTTTTGAACGAATGTGTGATGCAAGTGATTATGCCATTATGCCATAGGGGCTATTTTGGGCCAAAGGAAAGATAAACAGCTTTACATTATTCACTATGCAAGTAGAACTCTAAACTTGGCCCAAGTGAACTACTCAACAACTGAAAAGGAATTACTTGCAGTAGTTTTTTCTTTGGATAAGTTTAGGTCGTACTTGCTGGGATCCTAAGTGGTCATTTTCACGGATCACTCAGCTCTGATATATTTGCTATCTAAGAAGGATGCAAAGACGAGACTTTCGAGATGGATCATCCTACTCCAAGAATTTGACTTAGAGAAAAAAGATAAGAAATGAGTAGAAAACGTAGTGGCCAATCACCTTTTTAGATTGGTGTTAAATAATTCCACTAAGGAGATACATATCCAGGACACTTTTCCCGATGAACAATTATTTGCGATCTCCAAATTGCCATGGTATGCAGATATAGTGAACTATCTTGTAACGGGAAAATACCATATCATTGGAAGTCACAAGATATGAAGTGTTTTGAAACCAAGATTAGGAACTTCTTCTGGGATGACCCGTATTTATATAAATATGGGACTGATAAGATTTTTAGACGTTGTGTCCCAGAAGATGAAGTTCAGAGTGTTATTTCCTTTTGCCACATGAAAGCATGTGGTGGCCATTTTCCTGCTAAGAAAACTGCTGCAAAAATCCTGTAGCGTGATTTTTTCTGGCCCACCATGTTTAAAGACACTCATGTTTTCTGTGTTACTTGTGATAGATGTCAAAGGTTGGAAAGAGTGTCCCGGCGCAACATGATTCCTTTATCCCCAATTTTACCATTAGAGATATTTGATTGTTGGGGTATTAATTTTATGGGCCCATTTCCATCTTCTTTTAGATTTCTTTATATATTGGTTGGTGTGGACTATATTTCAAAGTGGATTGAGGTAGTTCCAAGTAGGACCAATGACAACAAAGTAGTCATACGATTCCTCAAGAAAAATATTTATTCTAGATTTGGAACTCCAAAGGCCATCATTAGTGATGGCGGGTCTCACTTTTGCAATAGGACATTTGAGGCTTTGATGAAGAAATATGGCATCAAGTATAAAGTGAGCACCCCATACCACTCACAAACAACTATGCAAGCTGAGATTTCTAATCGAAAAATCAAACAAATTTTAGAGAAAACTATAAGGCCATATAGGAAGGATTGGTCCCTCAGACTATCTGACACTTTATGAGCTAATAAGATTGCTTCTAAGACCCCGATTGGAATGTCCTTATACAGATTGGTGTTTAGGAAGGCTTGTTACTTACCTGTGGAATTGAAACATAGAGTCTACTTGTAACGCCCTGAAATTCGGGGGTCGAGTATGAACTCAACTCCCGAGTTCCAACGCATCACTTATGCAACATACACAATGATGGTTAAATGTTGTCTGAGTTAGCGCAATAAACATGAATGATATTAGATCAAAATAGTAATTCATACTCCAGTTCAATTGTATGAAGGCAAGCAGAAGACTGAAATTTTATATTCAAAGTATGTAAAGTAACAAAATTTCATGAACTCTAGAGTATGAGTACTAACTGAGTACCAATATACATGTATTGTTTCTAAGTCAAAAACCAAAATACAACTCTCAAGAGAAGCCCTGAAAACCCCGCGATGTAGCCGGCCTAAGCAAAGCCGTCAGAGTACTGCATAAAGGAGAACTCATCCTGATCCTCATCAAAGTCGGGCTCCGGCTCCTGAACCAAGGTGCCATCTACACCTGCGACAGAGTCTGGTGGGTGTTGCAAACACCGTCCCGTAACGTGGGAGTGAGTAGCTAACTCAGTGGAACAATAAAGCATAGGTTAACATGTTATCAATTCAATCAAGCAGTAATGATAAAGCAGTATAAATCAAACAAGTCTAACTACTCTTATTAAGTGCGGAAATGAAATGACATGATGCTATATGCCCTTGCCAAACCACCCTCAAGCGACATCATCTTACGTTCGCGAATGCTTACTCTCTCAGTGCGCCACATCTACAAAGCACATGCGGTGCGATGATGCTCATGATTACCAAGTTTTTATTAGTCCATTTCAACCAGCAGTATTGGGAAACTAAGGTACCTCCCTTGTATCATTCCCAACATGATCCATTCTAGGGTCGTCAATCCTAGTTATTCTCATACGATATTATAGTTTGAGAAGCGTAGTGAGGGCATCGCAAAGGGCTCGTCACCCGTCAGCGCGGATACAGATCTCACCATATGAGGCTCAATTGCTGGCCGTCAGGTCGAGTACAGGTCTCATCGTACTCGGCTCAATCACTAGCCGTCAGCTCGAGTACAGGTCTCACCGTACTCAGCTAAACTCATACTCTAGTTGCTGTGAAAGACTCGTCGCCAATCACAGACACTTGGAGTACACTTGATGATACTACGGAGTACTCGTCGCCTGTCAGCACGAGCACAGGTCTCACCGTACTCGGCTCTCACCGTAAGTATCGACAGCTCGAATACAGTGTCCCATACCACCGTATTCGGCTCACGAGTTTGGTTGCGCAATGGTCACTACGGGGAGGCACATGGCCCCAGCGTAGGCCGACAGCTTGACCATGGTGTCCCATACCACCATGCCTGGCTCATGCGACTTAGCGGATCGAGGTACCATGGTTAAACGGGATCGCCACTGGTAAGTTTGGTACCCTAGGTTCAAGCAGTAGCGACCAAACATGGTGAACACACAAATACATTTCGGTTTATTTAACGAGCCTGACTAGCTCGAGCGCACCACAAGTTGAGCGATATGGAGTGCAAAAGCACTCCGTGTGGCCAACCACTATCGCCAACCGAAGTACGACTCGGGTTCGCCAGACACGTCCTTTGTGGCGATATGAATCTCAGCCACAACCGCAAGTCTGGTACCGAATGTTTAGACTATAGACATAGTCCCAAACTCAAACAGTTTTCATCAATAGCATGTGGAGTAAAGCATGATAAACAAGCAATACAAGCATGTTAGCAGGCATGTTATAAAGCATGAAGTAAAACATGAAGTAAAGCATGAAGTAAAGCATGTTGTGAAGCATGTAGTAAAGCACTATACACATAGGGATACAATTACATACACGCCACAAGTGAGCGGTTATAGTGAACCACCGCATGGAGGGGATCCTACATGTCTCTAAGGGAGTCGAAAATCCCATATCAGCGCCTATCTAAGGCACTAACACTCACGCATTTGCACACACAAGCATTTACACAAACGCTTAGAGTACGCTATTTCAACATACATGACGTATGTTAGCAAAACGCGTATTAGGGCTATTCTATCGCCAAGCGGTTATTTTACCTGCGTATACCGTATTCATACAACAAATAATCATGACAATTATATTTCCGAAATTTTCACATACGCGGTATTTCTAGAATACACAATTTCAACATACTAGGCATTTACACGCGAACATGTATTTTGGCGATTCCTTTTGCCAAACTAGTATTTTATCCATATATTATATAATCATACATTAAATAAACATGTCAAACATTTTCCCGAAAAAAATATGTATACGGTATTTCTACGTATACCAAAAGTATGTGAAATTCCATATTCTACAACGTTAATCGAAACAGGAAACGGAAAGCACTTTGTACATGTGCATTTACATGCAGATCATGAATCTATCATTATCTGACATTGAAAGCGTTGAAAAACGTAACTTATACACTTAAAGTCCTCACCTTTGCCCTTGGAATCCCAACAAATCAGCAAGGGTCGTTGAGCTTCCGTATACGGGAGTTTTCTAGCCTAAAGAGCGGAATCGGTTAGCCTGTACATAACCTACAACGATCCTACCTCAAATCAGACCTAGGGTTAGGGTTTCTTACCTTCAAACGGGATGGATACCGCTGGAAAAACACCTGGAATGGAGCGGTGTAGGCCGTGTGATGAATGAAAGCAGCAGGAGGAAGATCTCCCACAAATCCCAAGCTATTCTCTCTCTTTTCTCTCTCTCTCTCTAGGGTTTTTCTCCCAAATTCGTATGGTTGTGAGAGGGGCTGTTCTAAGCCTCTTTTATAGCAAAAAATATTCCCAAAATAGACTCAGTTCAAGGGTTACTGCTAATATAGGATATTCGCCACTTTTCCAGCTCAAAAGAAGGTTCTGGTAGCCCTCCTTGAGCCAAACGTCAGACTTAAGCTCACCACCTATGGATCTACGTGGGATTACATTTTCGACTCGATCGGATTCCCAGATCGCACGTGGCGGACCACTTTCAGTTCAACGGTCAGTGGGCCACGATCAGAAATTCCAAGTACATGTAAATGTTCCTGAAATTTTTCTTAATCCGAGGGTGTAATTTGGTCTGATTCTGACGGTCAGGTTGCTTAATACTGACGCGCAACCGAATGATGCCAGATCACTATTCCTGATATTTATGTTGGTATGGGAATAGTGTTTTTCACACACCCTCGCTCCGGATCGAAACGAATGGCCGTGGGACATCGGCCGGAGCTGATTTTTGAGACGATTGTCAAGCCCAGTGGGGCGGTCCTAGTTCCTTAGCTTCGTGTTAATCGGACCCCCGAGGTGCGATCTAGACCTAATACGAAGTTTCGTTTCATTCCCGAGAGCAGCCGGGAAATGAGTTTGGTTCTAAACTTTAGGGTAACCTAGAGTCACCGATTCTGCAAGTTTTGGGTCTTGCAGATCGTATTTAAAGCGATCCCAACGGATTTCATGGCTAACCGAGTTTAGTACTTAGTTAACTTTGTTAAATTTCTAAAGGATTTAATCCTAATTGATTTCTGGTCGAGGTGGTACTCGAGCCAATGTACGGAAATTTACGGATCGTTACACTACTGGGCAATAAAGAAATTAAACTTTGATATGGACCAAGCAAGTGAACAAAGGAATTAAAGTTGAATGAATTAGAAGAGTTGGGGAGAGACTCTTATAAAAATTCTAAAATCTAAAAAGAATGGACTAAAGCTTTTCATGATAAAAACATCTTAAGGAAGAATTTTGAACCTCAACAAAAGGTCCTATTTTACAATTCTCATCACCAGTTCTTTCCAGAAAAATTACGATCAAGATGGATAGACCACTTCATTGTGAAGAATGTTTACACTCATGGGGTTGTTGAAATAATAATTCATGTAATGGTAATGTGTACAAGGTTAATAATCAAAGATTGAAGCCTTATGTGGAAAACATTCGTTTGGGAGAGGAGTCCATCCCTCTTCATGAGCCAGAATATTGAAATTGATGCTCATAGTCTAACAGATCATTTATAAAGGATTTGTATCATATTCAATTTTTTTAGTGTCTCCTAGCAGGTGAGTTCTTCATGGTAGGTACTATCCACTCTTTTTTATTTTTATTGTTCTTTGCATTACATTATCATTACATTGGAGACAATGTAGATTTTAGGTTGGTGGTGTGGATAGTCATCCATGTGAGTTTTTTTTTTTTTTTTTTTTTTTTTTTTTTTTTTTTTTTTTTTTTTTTTTTTTTTTTTTTTTTTTTTTTAAGGGTTCAGTTTATTTTTATTTTTAATTTTTTTAGGTTTCAAATTAGTTTTTAGGTTTAATTTTATTTTTTTAGGTTTAAAAAAAAAAATTCAACATTTTCAAAATAATATTTTTATATATAAGAATGTGAACATGATGTTATGTAAATTCCAAAGGCAAAGTTAATACTTAGTCTAGGTCGATAGCAGTTAGAATTCTGATAACTTAAAATTATAGACTTGAGTTCAATTATCTAATCACTAGTTTAAAGTGAGTTGTAATTTAATGTACTGAATTTACAATACACCCTAGCTAACTAAGTGAGGAATATGATATGTAAACTAGAATAACAAAATTTGATTTAAACAAGGTTGAATGAACTAGTACCATTGATATATGCTTAAAAGAGAGACTATTAAAGGGAAAAAAAGTGATGAAAAAAGAAATTTTTATTATAGAAGATGAATACAATAACCATAATAATCGTGTCAGTAATCCGGAGTAAGGATACATAGTATCTATTACTGTTACCATTACAAGTACGATACCTTAGGTTATGAAGCAACCCAGTGGGAATCTTCATCTAAGGGTGGTCTATAATAACAAGGATATGATGATAAAGAAGAAATGACATGAAGGAAATGAGATAATAGAGATTTCATATTCTTGGGATGATTAAAGGAGTTATGATTGGGAACATGTATATTCTCAAAGTTAGACTAGTATCACTGAGCACCTAAGTATATTGGATCATAACTATTCTAAATTTTGATTACATTTCTGAACTCAAGGATGTAATGGATTACGAAATTGAGATTCTAACTAACTTCATAATAAGGGTAAGTATTGTTTTTTTTTTTTTTTTGGAATTCATATGATGAATGGAGGGATAATTGTATAAATTTCTGAGTGTTGAACTATTTTTCATGTTTACAATGTTTGTGGGTAACATTTCTGGAAACCCTCACGAGACTATAACTTGTCCACTAGGGGAAACATAGGGCTTTAAAGGCTTGTTGCATATGCTAAATGCAATCAAGATTACCTGCGAAAGTGGTCTAGTTATTTTTTTTCATTTTAATTTTGTTTTTATAATTAGTTTTTATTATTCTTCGCTTATTTTGCTTGGGACTACGAAAATGCTGGTTAGGGGTGTGTGAAACTCAAATAATGCATAATTTTCTTTTATATCTTGGTTTTATGAACATGAATCAGCTTAATGTTCTATTTTACTCATGTTTGTGTTGCAAGGTAAATTTAAGAGCTTGGATTGAAAAAGGTGTTGTTTCGACAAGAAAACAAAGGTGTTTGATTGTTTCAACAAGGAAACGAATGTATTTAGTTTGGGGAAACTATCTTATTCAGACATAACGATGGAAAAGTATAAAGACAATCACCACATTTTATTAATTTTGAATTCATTTACATCCTCAGATATCCCTTGATTCTAAGATAGATTACAAAGAATTCATTATAAGTTCAGCTGTCATAGTTAAATGTAGATTTCGGTAGCATAACGGCAATGATCCCAATCATCCCCTAGGACTTAGGAGGACTTGACGAATCGACCAATAGTCTTCAAGAGAAATAGAGATTTCGGTAGCATTCCGGCGCTATTTCAGTCATCTCATGGGACTTAGGAGAAATACGACTTTCTTCATTCTCTCTTGAATAGGAAGAACTTGAAGATTTGAAGACTCCGGCCATTTCAGCAGCATGACAGTCCATTGCTGTTATAAACTGCAAGGTAGTCGGTTTTTGGTGGTCCCGCACAAACCATATCGTTTGTGCGGGTCCGCGCAAACTATAAGAGCCTAATGCTCGTTTGCGCGGGTCCGCACAATCTGTTGGAGCCCGATGCTCCGCACCTTCGGTCTTCTCCTTCGTTCTTCTTTCACTCCAGAATCTTTGAACCCCCTCATGAGAGAGGGAATGGAGTATTTATAGACATTTCACACGTGTGAAACCTTGGCTTCAGTGATGTGGGACAAAAATCACTTTCCATGCATTCATCATATACTTTGCACGGGTCCACGCAAACGATATGCTTTGCGCGGGATCTACGCAAACGATATGCTTTGCGAGGGATCCACGCAAACGATATGCTTTGCGCAGGTCCGCACAAAGCATTCTTCTGAGCTATTTCTTTGTTCCTTTCTTTTCCTCTACGTCTTGAACTTTCTTTGCTCCAATTCTTCTTCTGCTTCAATCCTTTCATTTTTAGTATTTTTATGCCTCAACAAATATCTCTAGAGCTGGAACTTCACCAAAATACCTAAACTACCCCTTGAGCTGGAACTTCACCAAAATACCTAAACTACCCCTTGAGATGGAACTTCACCAAAATACCTAAACTACCCCTTGAGTTGGAACTTCTCTGACCACTAGCAATGAGATATTTTTTGTGCCTCAACAGATGCCCCCTCGATCTTCTTTGATTGATTCCTAAAATCAAATGGAGGATCGATATTCCTCTGCCCGAAGAACTTGAACGAATTACAACTGAAAGATGACTGGATGATCATGTTTGCATGGAAGACTGGATGATCGTATTCAAATGGAAGACTTGAATGCTCACGTTCAAACGGAAGACTTGAATGCTCACGTTCAAACGGAAGGCTTAAATGCTTAGATTCGAACAGAAGACTTGATTGATTGCGCTCAAACGGAAGACTTGATTGATTGTGCTTTAGACGAAAGATTTGATTGATGGCGCTCGAATGGAAGACTTGATTGATCATGTTCAAACGGAAGAGTTGATTGATTGCACTTGGATGGAAGATTTGATTGATGGCGCTCAAACGGAAGACTTGATTGATTGCGCTCGAACGGAAGACTTGATTGATTGCGCTCGAACGGAAAACTTGATTGATTGCGCTCGATCAGAAGACTGGAATGCCCCCAGCCAGTAGTGTCGAGCGGAAGCGTCATTAGAGAAGGTGAAGTTCTCTTTTCATCGAAACACATCTCTGCAATAGCTGTGACGACTTTGTCTTTGAGCAACTTGATCAGCGAACTTTCTTTCAACACCATTGCTGCTGCAACGGTCTCTTTGATCAACTCCAGCGACTTTTTTCTTTAATTCTACAACGGTGTCTTTGATCAACTCCCGCGACTTTTTTCTTCAATTCTGCAACGGTGCCTTTGATCAACTCCATTGCTCTTATCGCAGCAACCTTTTTTATTGTTTCCTTTATTCATGATCTGCATAATCCGATCTGTCAAATGATGATCTTTCCTGCCAGATTAATTGGGATTAGTATCTTAAGACATTATAACTCTTTCAATTTAGCCTTAAGAAGCATTGATAATTTTGAAATATGTATTGAAAACTTCTCTCTTTTAAGTTAATTGTGACATTCGTAATGTGATAATGATTTAATCATTTCATCTTTGCGCTTGTCATCGTGCTTCGCATTGCATTCTTTTGCTCATTAAATCGCGCTTTTGGAGATATCATTTCCAGCTCCAAAGGTTCAATCACTGAGTTGTTTCTAGCTTGTGCTCCTTAATATTTCTTCATAGATTTTTCCTTGGATCTTTGTTGATCCTGAAAAATAGACAAGACTTCTTTTCAATTTTCATTTAATAACTTTCCAAGGAATATATAAGTTACCGGTGATGATTCCGTTTGCTCCTTGTCTCTCTTAGATTTGATACTTGGAGTCTCGCGATATCATCATTAGGATAGCGAAGAGTTTACGACATTGGCATATAACTGAGCTTTAATATAGAGGCAACTTTTGAACGTTCACTTTGAGTCATGATTCTCAGTATATAAATTCTTTTGCCGCGTATAAGAAATTATTAGAAAGACCAAGGCATAGATTGATTTGAAGACATAAGCATAGATTGATTCGAAGACCAAGGCATAGATTGATTTGAAGACATAAATCCTGCCCCCCTTCCCGGTCAATGTTGCATAAAGATTTCTTCAGAAGATAATATTTCTGAGGTGAAGCTTGTAGATATTCCTTGAAGAGTTAAACTTTTGAGTAGATAATTGCCAATATTTTAGTTGGCCTTTACTGTTGCTATAATTTGAACCTGATTCAAGAGAAACGCATTTTTGCATATATTTTTTCTTTTCAACATTTAAAATTTCATCAGGCAATTGCATATTTGAGCATATCTAATTTCAAATGTATATTCGCAGCATTTTGAATGTTACATGTAGCTTATGCTTTTGAGCAGTGGTGCTAGTGCACTTTGACTGACCATACTTTGACTTGGACGAGACTGACCTTGACCTGACTTAACTTGACTCGACCAGACTTGACTAGTCTAGATTGAACTAGACTGGACTGGACTGAACTAGACTGACACTTACACACACAGTTTAAGCTCTTGAGTAGTGGAGCAACACACAGTTTAAACTCTTAAGTAGTTGGAGCAATTGTCACGCCCCAGACTCGGTAATCGGACTTACATGGAGCCCGATGGCCGGTTCTGGCTGCAACAGCCTCCGTAGTACCCCATTCTCGGTTCCTGAGGCAGGTTCCGATCCGAGGATCCTACAAGGAGGATTTTCATAACAGTATAATCATTTCTAACACGAGCATACCCAAGATCACTGCAAGTATATCTGAGAATAACAAGGCACACATCACAAAATCCACTAAGAATTTAAACTTTTACAATCATCCATAAGGTCCAAAAGGACATACATGAGACAAAAAGGAAAGGAGAAAAAGGTCGGCGACACTGGAGTCCTCAAATGCTTAGCTCTACTCCACGCTCTGCTACTGTGTCGCCTGCCTAGAGTATCCTGCACGCATCAATCGTGCATAAGCTTATAGAAGCTTAGAGGGTGGTGTAGGTGTGTGATAATGGTGCACAGAAGAGTAGTAGGAGATACAAGGAGAGAAGCATGGTCAATGAGGATATCACTAGCCTTACCCAGGCTTATCATGAATAAGATGCAATGAGTACTAGATGCCATACCAAGGCAATGCATGAAGGGGCTTGTACAACCAATGCTAATGCAATGCAAGTAATGTCAGTGCTCATATCCAAACCATATGTCAAGTACATTTCCAATCATAAGGAAATCACCGGGGTCCATTACACTGCTGAATGACTGCCGCTCTACAGACCCCGCACAGTCAAACGAGCGTAAGAGACCTCACTACCCGCTTGTGGACAACCAATCACCAACAAGCCTGACGGTAGCGGACCCATTTACGAGCTGGTCAGACTCAGCCTAGCAATGCCCCCTCACATCAGGCAGGTAAGGCCACACCCCTATCCAACCGACTACACGACAGTGGGAGACGCGGCCTAATGGTATAAGGCCCTCGTGCGCTCATATATTCCACCCGGTCACGGCGTTGGAGCAGATCCTTGGTACCATGGAAGTTTTGGGAATTTCACCCATGGGCATCCTATGCACCCGGTATGCTCAACTAATATTTCCGGTGTCCACACATACAACCATCCACGAATACCCCTGTGGAGGCAAGGCCCTGATGAAGTAAGGGCGGATATCCATAAGCTATGCAATGCCAGATGCATGAATCACACAATCACCCATGCATTAGTCCCAAGCATCCATCTCTCGGGGAGATACCAACATGTCCTACACAATGACACAACCATGGCCAATAATACCTCAACCAAGCATGCATATGATGCGTATGGGAGTGGGCCATGAAGATGAATAAGGGTGCTAATGAGGTGAAGATGAACTCTCTACCTAACCATGAAGGGTCTAGGTACTTAACCAATTCCTCATAAGGAATACAACCTCTAGTGGGGGCCCATAAACCTGGGGTAGCCCATGAGACTAAGGAGAACAATGATATGGGCCTAAATAGATGAAACGAGCCTAACAAGGGTCTATGGTGGGCCTTTAACCACCCATAGAAGCCCATGAGCCTACCTTAGGGCCACCAATGTGGACATCCAACCACAATTGGTCCCCAAGAGGTAGCCTATCTCTAATTGATTACGGATCAAGGCCCAAGGCCCACATAACATTAGAAATAAGAAATGGGCAGCCATTACATACCACATACATTCATGTTGGGCTTCAGAAAGGCGGCCCAAGGCCCAACCAAAACATGGGTCCAAGGGGAACACACATAGCCCAACCCATATATACCACTATGGGCCCATAGGGGAAAGGTTAGGGCCCAACATAAAGGCTACTAATCTCATATATTGTGGTGGCCTAGTGGGCAGCCCATTGCTCAAATCACATGGGCAATGCATGTTCTTAGTCAAGTAAGTTGGGCCTACAACCCGGCCCAAGTATAAAGTTGATTTGGTGGGCAATCAAGGGCCCATATACTTGTGTAATCTGGCCCACTAATCCAATACAATAGTATGGTAAAAATGGCCCAAGAATTCAATAGGCCTATCTAGAAAGTTCCAGCCCAATTGGGCTCAAAGAGTTCAACAACTAACCACATTCATGGACCCAATTAAATTCAACTGTGGTGGGCCTCAAAAGTGCATTTATTAAGCCCAACATTTAAGGAACTAAATGTATAAATTATTACCTCTAAGATTCTTCACCATGTGTTGGGCCCCACTCCTCAAAATTTCAGCCCAAAGGCCAAACATAATTATAACATGTTGCTGTCCTAAATTTGGGCACTCCATTGGAGTGGGCCCAGGACCTCTAAAACTCTGGAAATTGAGGGCCAAGGTTCCTCATCATGCATACAATGAGAGAAAACCCAAAAAGGTGGCCCACCATCAGAGGAAACATTTTTGAATTATAATTTTTATCAAGGCATATTGCTGGACTGCACAGCAGAAAATTCTGGCAAGCCAACCATCTTGGCCCATTCTTTTGGGTGCCCAAATGGGGTCAGTTGGGGTTGAAATTTCTCAGAGTGATACTTCAATAGGTGGGACACACTCTCAAAAAATTTCAGAATTTTTGGAGATTTAAAAATATTTTAATTTATTTAAAGAATTTAATCTATCCTAAAAATCGGACTGATCTGGACACCATGTTGTAATGGGCCAGTCCAGCCACCACCATGGTGTGTACAGGTGTCCATTAGTCCCAAAATTTTGTAAGTTGGTCCTAACATGAGTGGACCACCTCCCTGTAAATTTTTATAATTTTTAGACACTCAAAAGTATTTTAATAAATTTTAGAATTCCAACCTGTCCAGGGTAGAATGTTGCTGGAACAGTGCAGAAAAATCCAGACTGTCCACCTCATTTGGACCACACCTTTGGGACCCTAATGAAGGTCAGATGGGGCTGAAATTTGGTATGGTTGTAGGTGGGTCATAAGTCTACAAGAATCACATATTATTTTATTTCATTATTCCCACCAAAGACCTATAAATCAGGCCCCAAAGTGGCCCAAAAATCTGTCCAGGCAGATTTGGACAGCAATATGTAACAGAAATGATTAAAATATAAACATGGTTTTCCATGGGATTTAACCCAGGAATTTGTTTGGTGGACCACCCCAGTGGGCCCCACAAATGTCCAGACCTTCCCCATCATCAAATACCCCTTGCATGTGTCCCATTTAGGTGGATTTTGGGGCCACATGTCTAAGGATGGACCGCTATGGGCGTCCAAGCTCCATGGTTGGTCTGGATTTTTGTTGGCCTACAAGGTGGGCCACACATGCAAGATCAAAATTCTATCATAAAGAAAAAATAATAATAATAAAGAATCGGCCACAAGAGGAGGGGCTCCGCCACATTGAGGCCCTCCCCTTCATCAATCACACCATACATTCTTTTTATTCATATGTTACACATAGATCCACCACATGCATGTTCTAGATTCAAGATCAATGGTTGGGATGTCATCCCAACCATGATTCTAGGGTCTAGATGACCCATCATACTATGAAATCCAAGTAATCCTCCATGATGGGGGCCTATAGAGGGGAAACCCCATGCATGGACATGCATGCATCAAAAAGGCCATTTGGCCACAACTAAGGGATGATGTAGGATCTCCACCATGGATTGGTGGGCCCTACACTTCCCACACAAAAAAAAAAAGATCTAAGAATATGAAAATAGAAATCCTAAGTCCTAGAATACACCCACCTTAGATTGCTCCAAACTTGGACCTCCTAGCTCCTAGTGCACCAAGGGATCCATTTCAATGGGTGAGATTGGATTTGGATGGTTGGATTTGGAAGATTAAAGGGGAAATGGGCTGGAGAAGAGAGGGAGATGGGAGAGAAGTTGCTGGAGAAGAAGAGAAGAGAGAGAGAAATGAGAGGGAAAGAGAGGGAAAATCTTTTTTTAAAGGAAGTAATAATAACCTATGGTGACAATAACAATGTTGCTAGGGTAGGCTAGGTATGGGTAGTGTTTAGGTTGGGTAGTGTTTATTCCATGCAATAGTGTAGTGTGTGTGTGTGTGGTGTGCATGGGAAATTGTGCCATGGAGGTGGTCCACATGTTTTTGTACAAAAAGTGGGCCACAAGATGAAATGCTCATAACTTTTGATCCATAGGTCGGATTGACACACAAGACGCGTCGTTGGAACCGCAACGACGATACGAACGAGATGGCATAGGTCTTGGGTCGATCCGAGTCAGGTCTACGTGATGGACTCAAGGTGACCATAAACACAATTCGAAGGTCGCGGTCGCCGAAATTCGACCGGTAGGACCGCGAGACCATGATGAACAAGATGCATACTCATACACATACATGCAAACATGGGAACTAGGGTCGGGTCTCACAATCCTCCCAACCAACAAAGAAATTTCGTCCTCGAAATTGACCAATCTAGGACAAAAGAAAAAATAAAACACCACCATCATATAACAATCATCTTACAAGGAAGGCAATACAAAATCATATATCTATCAATCATCAAACAAATGGGATAACGCTCTCTAATCTCGGCCTCGCGTTCCCAAGACGCCTCGGTCTCCGAATGGTGACCCCATTGCACCTTCACCAAGGGAATGACCTTGGTCCTGAGGACTTGCTCCTTCCGATCGAGAATACGAATAGGCTGTTCAATGTAGGAAGCATCCTCACGGACCTCAAGTGGCTGCCAATCAATCACGGGAATAGTGTCCAACCCACATTTCCGCAACATAGAAACATGGAATACATTGTGGATCGCGGACAACTCAGGAGGTAAGGCAAGCCTATAGGCCACAGCGCCTATGCGCTTAGTAATCTCAAAAGGTCCAATAAATCTTGGGGCGAGCTTGCCTTTCACACCAAAGCGTACCACACCCTTCATAGGCGAGACCTTGAGATATACCATGTCCCCGACTGCGAACTCGAGGGTCGACGCCGACGATCAGCAAAACTCTTCTGCCGGCTCTGAGCTGTGCGCATCCTTTGCCTGATAACATCAATAGCCTCTGACGTCTGCAGCACAAGCTCAGGACCTAAGAGACGACGCTCTCCAACCTCAGTCCAACAACTAGGAGATCTGCATGGTCTACCATAAAGTGCCTCAAAAGGAGCCATGCCGATAGTCGCCTGATAACTATTGTTGTACGCGAATTCTGCGAGGCGCATATGCTCATCCCAACTACCCGCAAAGTCGATCACACAAGCTCTAAGCATATCCTCAAGGATCTGGTTGACCCTTTCAGTCTGCCCATCTGTCTGCGGATGATAAGCAGTGCTGAGGCATAAAGTAACCCCCAACGCCTGCTGGAAACTCCTCCAAAACTGAGACGTAAATCTAGAGTCTCGGTCTGAAATGATCGAAACTGGGACGCCATGCAGTCTCACTATCTCCTCAATGAATATCCTTGCCAACCGGTCCATAGACCAGGAAGCACGCACTGGAATGAAATGAGCCGACTTTGTTAAACGATCGACAATAACCAGATGGTATCGTGACCGCGTTGAGTCCTCGGCAAACCTGCGATGAAGTCCATCGATACGTGCTCCCACTTCCACTCTGGAACGCTCAACGGCTGCAAGGGACCAGGAGGTCTCTGATGATCGGCCTTGACACGCTGGCATGTGTCACACTCGGCCACAAAACTTGCAATCTGACGCTTCATCCCCTGCCAGAAGTACTGCCTCCTCATATCACGATACATCTTCGTGGAGCCGGGTGGATAGTAAGTCTCGATCGGTGTGCCTCGGTCATCAGATCACGACGCAACTCTGGCACATTCGGGACACACATCTGCCTCTGAAGCGTAATCCACCATCGGAACCAATCTGCCAGTCTGACTGCTCCACGGATGCGGCCTCTGCTCGGTACTCCTGAAGTGACTCGTCCGACTGCTGAGCTTCGATCACCCTAGCCACCAAAGAGGGTTGAATCGACAAGCTCGAAAGCTGAACAATGGAAGACTGCAGACCGAACTCAAAGTCAAACTCTGAAACATCCTCGAGCATCTGCCACTGTCGGACCATCATATGTGCCACCAGGCCTCGTGGCTGACGGCTGAGAGCATCCGCCACCACGTTTGCCTGCCTGGGTGGTATTGAAGGTCAAAATCATAATCTTCAACAACTCCATCCATCGCCTCTGACGCAGGTTCAACTCGGACTGCGAAAATAGATACTTCAAGCTCTTATGATCTGAGAAGAGCTCGAACCTGACCCCATATAGATAATGCCTCCACACCTTCAGTGCGAAGACAACTGCTGCAAGCTCCAAATCATGAGTGGGGTAGTTCAGCTCATGGACCTTAAGCTGGCGCGAGGCATACGCCACTGGCTTCCCGTGCTGCATCAGTACAGCACCCAAGCCAACTCTAGAGGCATCGGTGAAAACAACAAAACCCTCACTCCCATCCGGAAGAGTGAGAACAGGAGCGGACGTGAGGCGGTCCTTCAACTCCGCAAATGCCTTCTCACAAGCGTCACTCCAGACAAACTCGATGCCCTTTCGCGTCAACCGGGTCAGCGGTGCTGGCAATACGGGAGAAACCCTCGATAAATCGTCGATAATATCCCGCTAGAGACCAAGGAAGCTGCGAATCTCGGACGCATTCGTGGGTTGGCCCCACTGACGCACTGCATCAACCTTCGAGGGTCCACAACGACACCCTCCCTCGTCACTACGTGACCGAGGAACTTCATCTCCTCCTGCCAAAACTCGCACTTCTCCAGCTTCGCATACAGCTGGTGGGCACGGAGGGTCTCAAGCACAATCCGCAGGTGCTCAGCATGGTCCTCTCGGGTTCTCGAATATACAAGAATATCATCAATGAATACCACCACGAACTGATCGAGGAACGGCCGAAAAACCTCGTTCATCAGCTGCATGAATACGGCGGCGCGTTGGTCAGTCCGAATGACATGACCAGAAACTCAAAGTGACCATAGCGTGTTCGGAAAGCCGTCTTCGGAATGTCCTCCTCTCGGACCCGAATCTGATGGTAACCGGAACGCAAGTCTATCTTGGAAAAATATTGCGCACCTGCAACTGATCAAACAGATCATCAATACGGGGGAGCGGGTAATCGATTCTTGATGGTGACTCTGTTGAGCTCACGATAATCTACACAGAGTCGCAACGAACCATCCTTCTTCTTCACAAAACAATACCGGGGCTCCCAAAGGCGAACTGCTGGGGCGAATAAAACCTAACTCCCGGCTCATCTAACTGCTCCTTGCAGTTCCCTCAACTCTAACGGTGCCATCCGGTAGGGGGCCTTCGAGATAGGCGCGGCACCGGGCACCAAATCAATCTGGAACTCCACCTGCCGACGCGGCGGTAAACCCGGTATCTCCTGAAACACATCTGGGTACTCGCAAATAACTAACAGCTGCTGCTCAATACCCTCTACGATAGAATCCTCAACGACCGAAGCCAAGAAACTAGATAGCAGCTCTCCTTTGGGCTTGGCGACGAACTGGAACACTGGCAAGCCTGGGATATGAAAGTGACTGTCCTCGCGGCACAGTCCAAATGGCATGATACTCTGCAAGCCAGTCCATACCCAGAATCACATCAAATCCTGCCATCAGCATCATGAATAGATCGGCAGGGAGGAACACTCTCGCCCACTAACACGGACAAGAAGGACACGCGGACGGGTTAGCACAATAGACTTCCCCATGGGAGTCGAAATGGTCAAGGCCTCAGACACGGCCTCCGACGGAATACACCGGTCGATCGACAAAACTGCTCGGCCACAAAAGAATGGGAAGCCGCCAGAATCAAACAAAACATGAGCAACACAAGCAGAAACAAGAAGAAACCCTCAACGACTCCACCACGCGATGACTGCGGGTCCTGGCCTGACGCCTGCTGCGCAGAATAAAAACGACCCTGAACTGGTAGGGGAAGCAAACCGGAAGACTGAGGGTCCTGAATCTGAGCCTG